>VDFB02260425.1:0-81119 GCA_007258455.2 Sequoia sempervirens
TCTTCTTCCATTGTGCAACCTATTGCTTGCAATTGATTGCAAATGTCTTTGATCTTCATCAAATGATCTTGCAAAGACATTTTCTCATCCATCGTGATGGAGAAAAGCATATTCTTTAGGAAGAAGGCCTTGCCTTTATCTGACATCTTGTGTAGATCTCACAGGTGCGACCAAATCTCCACAAAGGTTTTGCCTGATGGAACCTTTAGAAGCATTGCATCTATTACAGATAATATAATGAGCATGATGGCTTTCACGATTATGCTTATCAAACTTGTCCTGGTCTTTACCTACAATTGTTGGACGAGTGTATGCATTGAGGACGATTTGATCGAGATATCTATACTTGAAGATCGTGAGCATCCATTGTTTTTGGGTGTTATAATTTTTGTCAGTAAACCTTGGGCTGCCTTCCAACATGATGTTGGGCAACAAAGCCATCCCTCTTGCAATATGAAATCACAAAAAATGAAAAGACTCGTCAGACTTGTAGGTCAAACCCCAATGAACACCACAACCACAAATTTATAAAAAAATGTCAAAAATTTCAGTTGGGCAGCAAAAACCATGATTTTATTAAAAAAAATCGTCAAAAACTTGCAAAACAAGGTTGTACCTATGATTTTTTAGTCCTCAAAGAGATCTGAAAACCCTAGCTGCCTTTCAAAAGAAAACCCATGATTTTTTTTAAATCATCCAAACACTTGCAAAATAATTCTGTAATTTTCGGTTAAACTCTAGTTGGTGCCAAATTTTTTATAAAACCATGATTTTTCGCCAAAAAATTGTAGAAAAAGTTTGCCAAACCCTACATGCAGAAAACTTTACAATAAAAATGTGTAAATATTGGCAAAAAACTTTAAGTAAACAGTCGCCCACAGTCAAAAACCAGTCACGTGATCTCTAAAACCTAGAAAAATGGCGCAATTTGTTTCTGAAAACCCTCACAAATGCATTGTGTAGATAAAACTCAATTTTTTATAGAGAAAATCCTCAAAAAAGCTTCAGAAAATATGACTCTGCGATTTGATTGAAACTAGGTCGTGATTTGACTGAAAATCTGATGCCAATCTGCCCCAAAAATGATGCAATTTTCTGTAAGAAAATAAATAGCGTGATTTTGCAGACTGAATCCACAGTTCTTTAAAAAAAGTGCAATTTTGGAGAAAAGCCTTGGTGTGCGAGTTGCAAATAAAGAAAACTGTGATTTTTAACTCAAAAATGTTGTGATTTCTCCAATAAACCAATGTGATTTCCAATCTTGAAAAACCCATGAATTTAAAAAGGTATCTGCCAAAAAAATTGCAAAAAATAAACACACAAATTTATTGAAAAAATTTGCCAAAACTCTTGTACGAATTTGTACAACTTCCTTTGACACATTTTTCTATGTCCCTTGTGTGCAATTCATCACTGCCATAGTCTGTGGAATTCATGCGCTCATCAATCTTGAGAATTTACAAACCCCGAGCTCTAATACCATATTACAAAAAACAAATATAGAAAGTCAACCAAGATTGCGTGAAAATCTATTAAGAAATAAGGAACAAAAGCATATTTATATAGGATTACAAATATCTTATCCATAAAAGATAAGAACCTCATAGGAAAGGATAGATAACTCATAGGAAGATTTCTGAAGTCTATCCTAAAAGCTAATTGACTATTACAATATAAAACATTACTTTAATACTAAAGTCTTGAACATTAGTTGGTGTCATCATCACAGACAGTAAATCTGATGAATCATAAATGTTAAATTTCTTTGGAAAGCTCATGCACCTAAGGTGAATAGTGTAGGCTCCCGTTGGGTCTTCTTCAAAGCTTGGAACATGATAGTACATGTTAGGATGGCTACTTGTCTAATGCAACCTCTCTAGTATAATATCTGTTAAAGAGATGGCAGACTTGGTCAATGCCTATGGTTGAGGCAACTCCTACCAAGACCACTGTCTGTTTGCCCTTGAGAAATCATATATATGTATTACTGGGTTTGTCTCCCTTAGAAACCATTGAATGATGCATTAATATAACATTGGACGAGCTGTGATTTTGTAAGCGGTTGAGAGTCCTCTCACACTATTTGCTTTTAATGGAGGAGCTGTCTTGGTGCATTTGTGTTTCTGGTTTGTTAGCATTTTCCATTTTACACCAAAACTTTATTTTGAACAAGTATGTTTAGTTTATTATTTCCCAATTACCTTTTCGTTTTGTTTTTTTGATTGTGTATTATCTGATTTTTCTTTCTACTTGTTGAGCTATCAGTCAGCCTATAGTAGAGGTTCTGTTGATATGTTATTTGACTATACAGGCAATTTTTTTTGATAAAGACTTCAATGGATGTTTGCATCAAATTCGATTCAGCTTCCTTGTCAGTCTTTATGAGACCACTCGTTGAAAAACCTTAACACCAAACTACTGAATGGTCCATACAAACAGAAATATCTCTTCATGGCTAAATTTTTAAGCTGCAAATTATATTAGAGCTTTTCTTACAAGGAAAACAGCTTGAGATAATGCTCCGGAGTTTGTTGTAGTGCATTGTTTCACATTTCTGCACTTTTGAGTTTATTATAGTTATAGGTTGTAATTATGTATTAATTATATCTTTAAATAGGAGAATCCTGTTTTACTAATATGGTCAGTAGACAAATTGACAATGCATTGACATAAGCTTTTGCAGAGGGAGGTTCGAGCAGGTTGTCAGAAAAGGACCTTCAAAGTTTTACAGTGGAAAAACTTCGATCTCTTTTGAAAGAAAAGGGTTTACCAACAAAAGGGAAAAAGGTGGGAGCAACAAGCCTTATGATCTATTGATATGCCTTGTGGTGTTTGTTCTCTTTTTTGCTTTATATAAATTTACTCTGATGATATTTTTTATCATCTGGCTTTTAAATTTTTTATATACTTGAGATAAATGAATGTGATGCTTGTATCATTGTTTTTGCAGGATGAACTCATTACGCGCTTGAGATCATCTTGATGACATGAGATTTTTTCTCTTCTTAATGTTTTTTAAGGTTCTTGTCATCTAGATTTTTGTATTATTTGAAAGGTAGTTGGCTTCTGAACAAAACTGTAGAAATCAGTATTTCCATCCCCTCTCAAAGCAAGAATGTTCTGGACATCCCAAGATGTTTAATGTGCTATACATTTTGACTTGACTGTCACTCATATGTAGTAATATGATTTTGTAGAACTCATCCTTTTTTTTGACTCATGGGTGGTAATGTCAAATTGAAGTATAGCTATATAGTTGTTTTTTGGAGACTTGGCTGTTTGCCGTGTTTGGAAAGTATATTGCTTCTTCTGGCATCTATTAACCCAGTGATACTACTACATCGATCATTTTGAAGTCTAGAATCTTTATTTCTGATAAAGATGGAGGGAATCAATTTCTCTGCGGGTTTGCTTCCTACAGATTGTAATGTATACCCCTGATTTTTTCTTGTGTTGTATATGTTTTCAAATTAGACGGAATGAAGAAGGGATTATGGTTTCTAGGTTTCATTCAACATTTATATTGTTTTCATTGTCAATAAACATATCAATTATAATAGCTTGCATAACAACCAAACACTAAGATATTTTCAACCACAAAACAAGAGAGATAGCTCACAAATAAATACTCAGATTTAGAGATAAACTCAGATCTGTTCACAGTCCATAAAATACTTTATTTTAGTCACAGTCAAAGGGTGTCCGTACATTCCAAACTCCTCATGAACCAAGCTTTTGCAAGAGCCACCCATTCCAAACTGTTCAGAGTCATTAAACCACTATGTAACCATGCAACGATGCCCAGAAAAGATAATGTACAGACCTGCAACTTCTGATTTCAATTCAGATTTGGAAAGCCCCAATCCAAGGTAATGGCTCCGCTCCCTAGAAAGGCGATTTATCTCTAAAATTCAGATTTTCACCAAATATTGCAAGTGAATAGTTATTTTGGGGCGCCCAGCCATGGAGTTTCCAAATATGCAATACCTAGAAGTCTCTTGCACACCACAGAGATATGACCTATTTGGCACCTTCCAGCTACTCAGAAAATGCAAATTTCAGACCTCAGAAGTTTGTCCCAAACCTCTGAAAATAGGTGGAATCAGCTACAAACCCACACCAAAATGTAATAATCCACACACCAAGACCAAACATCAAAATACCCATTAAAATACTGAAAATATCCTCTTGTTTCATCATCCAAAATGCTCAACTAACAAGCCAAAACATTGAAAATCTTCAATCCAAGCACCAACCAGCTAGGGTGGGTTTTTCACCATCGAAACTGTTAAATTTAGTGATCAGATTAACATGCACAAAAATTAATTCAAAACTTAACACAAGACACAGCAGATACCCTGGGAAAACCCTCCTCTTGAGGGAGAAAAACCTAGCCAATAATATCTCTTATATTATTGAATCTTCAATATGACTGATACATATACAATAGGCTACTCAAAAGGCCAACACACAACTCCACAGTATGATGCGAATACAGAACTGAATGATTACAATTTATCAATAACTATCTCAGCCTTCTATATGAATCTCAGATTGCTCTTGAATGAACTGGCATATGCAAACTTCGAACTGTATGAGAATGAACTGTAAGTGCGAATGAATGGATGATCAATGGTGAACAAATGAAGTCATATATATATCTAATGATGGAAGAGACGCAACTCTTCAAAACCAAAGTCGGCTGCAATATAGATAACAAAACATATAATAACAAGAGGTCGACCTCTCTTAGAAATACGTGCCTCTTCATAAGTCTTAAGTCGGCCTCCAAAGATAATAAGAGATGCCTCTTCATTTGGACGCAACCAATTAGAAGAAAGTCGGCACACTTAAGAACTCGTGCCAATTAATTAAATCACACCTCTTCATAAATAGAAGACTATATAAATTAAATAGCTTGAGCTATTATTTAATTTATTCAATCAAGAATATTCAATGGCTGGAAGAATACTACTGAAGTTGTAACATCAACATAAACCAACAATTGAAGGAGAGGGTTTTTTGTTCCTTAATCAACAATGTATGAATTCTGGAAACAATCCAACAGAGTCTCCTTACATTGTCAAAAGCTTGCATGACCAAATGAGAGCTCAAACTCGTATTTATAAAGTGAAGGAAGAATTAGGGCAACCTGAATTTTAATTTGAATATTTGTTCCTTTCATTTCACTTTATGAAATGACATGAAATTACCCCAAAAGGGGCGTCCAACTTTTTGCCTCCAAAATTTCACTTTTCATTTTTATAAAATTGACATTTAAGTCCCTACTAGGTGTCCCGCCTTATGAAGCATAACATTAGCCTTGAAAAATGAAATATAATCCTCCTTTTAAGGCATTGCATGAAATAACATTGGCCCCTTTTTAAAAACAATATTACTTGACTAGGCCAAGGGGGCTTTTATGAACCACGCCCTCCTCACTTAAGTTAAAATAACAACATTATAAACTTAAGTGGCAAATAAACAAATATTAATCCCGACCACCAAGAGAACTCATCACTGCCAAAAATAGAAAACTTTGCACTGAGCTGCTGGATGAATGGAGTTGAGACTAGATACTAAAAATAACACTTACTAAAAATAGGAAGTGAGTTAAATCACTAAACTGACCCAAATGAAATTCAACTATAACTTACCAAAAATAACCGTCACCATTGGAAAAAAGCCAAAGAAAACCCAAAAAAACCTAGAAAATTCCTTTTGGTTGCCAAGTCCCCTAATCAAATCCACTTAGCCTATGGGAACTCGAATAGGCTAATGGAAATTCAGACTGGCTATGAGCAAGAAGGGGACATTACACATATTCATATCATGAGTTTTCCATGCTGCATATTAAAAGCTTGTTTTTGCAGTCTCAATTTTTATCATGAGATTTATGGGGAGTTTGGTGCAATTCATTCTTGTATTTCATGTTCCCTGTGGTGGATTTATTTTGCGTACATTCATTCAGTAGTTGTTTGTTGTCACAAACAAATCAAAATCTGCATCCAACCCGGCCTTAGTCATAACTCACAAGTATAAACCAAAAATTATGCCAATCTAACAAAAATCATCCACAAATGTAACAATTTTATGTGTTTCCAAGCATTCATTTTATTTTTTAAATAGTTGCACTTAATAAGCTACAGATGGACTAGTCAAATTTAGAAATCCAAACTATTGAATGCAGAAGGAAGGATTTCCAAATACAAGGACTTAAATAACTCATCAATCTACATGCTGGCAATTCTTAAGCTTCTTAAGTTCTTTGATTCAACTAACCCCATAATGCTGCATAACTTAGTGCTGAGTTGAATTTTTTTATTTCCTGTGCTACATACAAGTGGATGAACATTAGACTCAGACGATTTTAATGACCTTCAACTAAAGCTACTGGATTGATTTGCATGCCAGCAAATCCTTGATTGCAAGTAATTGTCTCATGTTATTTGCAATAATATAAAAACATATTTATATGATTGCAGAATAAGAAGAGCTCAATATTCTCTTGTATGGCACATCAAATCTCAAATCTTCAACAACCATGCAGAAATAAGATTCATATTGAGATGGATGATTGCAGAATAAGAAGAGCTCAATATTCTCTTGTATGGCACATTGAATCTCAAATCTTCAACAACCATGCAGAAATAAGATTCATGTTTGAGATGGATTTTTACACCGAAGGCGTATCTTTATTTGAGATTCGCGAGTTCATTTTGCCCGTGAATGATATTCAAAAGCCCCGAGAGGCCTTGCAAGATGGTTAAATGAATCTCACGAATCTCAGCCGTTCATCAATTTTTGCCATTTTTTCGGCTGTTTTTCACCGCTTTTTATTGCTTTCCCTGTTGCTTTTTACTGCTTTTCCTTGCAACTATTGGTTTCCACTCCTCCAAACTCTTCCTTGTTGGTACTGACCTTTCACTCCAATTTGGCGAGCTGCAGCTTGGAAATAAGGTTTCAACGAGGGTTTTAAGAGTATGTTTATTAAAATGAAAATTACGGCCGAAATCCTAATAATGAGCACATTTAGGTTTTTAACATTATGGCATCCTTTACCCTACATAGTTAAGTATATATTAGCATAATTAATATATAATGTAAATTTTATATAATAAAAAAATAATTATAAATATATAATTATACTATTTATTATTATTATTATATATTATATTTTTCACAAAACTATTAAATATATATAATTTTTTTATAATTATATAATTAATAATTATTATATTCTTATTTAATACAAAATATAATTAATATATTATATATTTTATATAATACAGATAAAATTATATACAATATAATTATATTTATTATTATATATAATAGAATATATAGGCTATATGATTAGTATTATATATCATATTTTATAATACAAAATATTAAATATAAATACGAAATTATTATAATTAATAATTAACATGTTTTTATATAAATCAAATTAAATTAATTTATAAAAAATCTCATAGTTTAATTGATCTTTGGATAGATTAGAAAAAAAAACTATATGTATGTTAATATATATTGGAGAGTATGTAGTGAATATAATAAAAATATAAATAAAATTAATAATATAATAATAGTAATAATAATAATCATATATAAACAATATCATTTTTAAAATCACCTACCAATTGACCTCATGTACTAGACAAATGTATGAAAAAATAAATCAATTTTTTTCCTAATTCACCTTCCACACCTTTTCGGTGTACCCATTGCACACCAAGATGCGATTGCTAGTTAAAAAATTGTCAAATTTACAAATAATAGACTACAAAGTGGAGGTGTTATGGTGTTGCATTGATACGTAAAAGATACTAATACAAGATCTTCCATTTAATTGATATAGAGGCAAATATACTCATGGGGTGAATGAATTTAATACAATATTATTTTGGAATATAATCTGTCAAAAATCTTGTCATGCTATTTTGATTGCCAACTTACATATAAGACACTGGTCTTAATTTATATCTGCTGAAAAACGAAGGTGTTGTCTGGGTGTACGACCTGCAAATTAATATGTTTAAGCAAAGACCATGAATGGCAGTGGTGCAAAATATATAGAAATGTTAAAAAAAATTGCATCTTCACTTTGTCAATATGATTTTAACTTAATAAAATACGATCGTAGAAATTGCCCTGTAATCACCTGTAACCATCTCGAGATCTTGATCCATAATTATACTCAAACTGTTAGTGGACAGTGTCCTAGCAAAAAAATGTTCAACAAAAACTTTTGTTAAACTAGAATGAATAAATAATATATCATCCATTTTCAACAAAAGAGACTTCAATACATTTCTGTCAACGCAATATTCACATTAAAGAAATGTTATTTTTTGACAAACAGTTCCAACAAGTTCTCTGCGTGAAGGGCAAATAAAAAAAAGGTGGGAGACGGGTTTGGTCTCAAATTTTGAAACAAAAGCTCAACATTCTCTTTTTCCTCGTGTTAAAAAAACAACAGAAACTCAAGGTTTGTCATTTTCTGGACAATACCTTTAGCAAGTGAATTATTCCACAAATAAGTGTACCTGCAAACTTTCAAAACAAAATATCAATCAGTTCTCAGAAATGTCAAATCTTTAAGCTTAAACCTCTTTCCTCTGTTAGATTTCTTCATTCAAGCAATTATACTTTCAAAAAATAGAGCGACGTCTTTGTACAATGTAGCTCTAATCCGAGAATTTTGCGCAGAGAGGCATGACTCAAGCTCTCACACCAAGCATATGAGCTATAACATCTTCGCTACTGCAGATAAACATCAAAGTACAATAATTAAAATTCATCCTTCTATCCATGTTTTACACTAGTATCCTCAACAATGTTTTTTTTTGTCATTTACAAGTTAGACGATCGTGGCAGCTTTCGCTCATGCATGCAAATTGTGTCATTTGAGGCATATACTTGCCATGTACCATTTGTTGTTGAGGCTGTGACAATTGTTTATAGGCTATGGGTTGTGTGTTTAACAATAACTTAACAGGTAAGGAATACCAAGAATATTGTTTCACCTACCAATGAAAATTATTGCACAATTACACAATCATAATGACTAAACCAAAAGCTTCCACCGTTGCATCTATAAGGATGAAAGTTGTATTCATAATAAAGTAACATGAACTATTAGATTTGCGTATGATCATTCCATCCTAACAACTACCATATTCACAGTATTAGGGCATGATATCATAAAGTTTATAAACTGAGATAAGAATCATTTAATCAGTAACAAAATAAAGTTAGATACCAGATTTGAAAAAAAACAATTAAGACAAGCCTCCTTCGTCCCTTCTCCTTAATCTTTTGGAAGCAGGTTGATAACATAAGCAACCACATCACCTAGAGCAGCCATGTCCTTCCAAACAAATCAAAGATATCTAATTGAAGATGGAGATACAAGTATTCGAGTGAGAGTCAATTATTCATCTAAAATAAAACACAAAATAAACAACTTATCATCACTTGCATTATCAAATCTATACCATTGCTGCACAATTTTCACACATGTTGGCCACGGATTGCTAGACTCTTCGTGATGGGTCGGGGTCCCTTCATAGGGTAGCACGGGGAAGCTTATGGCTTTGTGGCAGGGCGGAAATCGGTGATGCTCTCTCTCACTCTTTCACTTCAAGATAAGGGGGCCGTAGGCTACGATTTTAATTAACATGAAAGCTTATGATTCTCATGAATTGATTGAACCGAACGGCTACAATTTTTCTTGCGATTATGATTGCCCGCAGACATTTCCGTTGACTTGTTATTTTTATTTATAAGGAATACAATTTATTTATTTTTAAATCTTATTCCCAGTAGCATAAACAATTTTCCTGCGACATCATTATAGACATAAAAAGTTGCGTTATGCCAACTAAACCATTATTGAATTTGATATTACTAGCCATACCATTGTTGAATTTACAGATAAAACAAAAGTTAAATAACTAATCCCCTGATTGCATGTTATGGTAAACTACGGGGAAAAATATTTTCCAAGTTACCTATGTTGGATGGCAAATCTTAAAATGTTGTGAGAAATACGATATTTCATGGAATTTAAAGATTTGATGTGCTCTCCCTTTGCACCCAAGAGAGACATTTAACTAATAAAGCAGTTCCCTGTGTTCGGGGTTTATAATTGAGCGAAAAATCTGTAGTCTCAAAAAAAAAATATTGAGAGGACAACTTAGAATGTAATCTTGAAATAAAATAGTTCTTAATTTAGAAAATTTCTTATTTTTATCTGTCGGTGTCATTAGAAGGCACTCTATCAATTTTGGGTACTTTTTGAAGAGAATCTTTTATATATTTATGATGTGGGCTAAATTTTTGAAGGTAGTTTTCTATCATTTATTTATAATGTTGAGATACATCAGTAACTTTTAGCTTTTTAAAAATTCATACTTCAAATTTTTATAATTAATTCAATAGAATTATTTAAATGTAAGAACTAATAATTTTTCTTAATAACAATCACTAAATTTTTGCATTACCTAATTATATCTATTTTATTGCATTGCCTTTCAAATAGACAAGAAAGACATTCGAGTGGGCTTAATACTCAGGCATGCCTTCAATATTTTATCTCCAATGAAATTAAAAACAATATCTTACCAATGATCAAAGCTCATAAATAGAGGTCTAACCTTAGAAGATTTAAAGATACTTAAGCACAAAGTATTCCATGAGCCTTATCGAAAATTTGCTTTTAGAATGCCACCTAAGCAATACCACACGTCGATCAACAATCGCACCAATGGCATATAGTTATTCATTTGGTTTTTCCCTCAACATATCTTTGTGGTTGCATGGAGATTATACCTCCCATGGCAATACTATATTTTGATATTTTAAAAGAATTTATAGGTTCCTTGTTTCCAATCTGCTTAAGGAAGGTCATTGTTTCATGGGGCCTACCTTAGGGGTGCAAATGAAAAGCCTGTTGGTTAGAATTGGGGATTTAGAGAAATAGGAATGGGGCAATGATCATTATCTTTTGTCTGCTGAGCTTGTTGGACGCTCTTGTAATATAACCTCGGCAAATACTGGCTTTGTTAGGGTGTATGGAAGAGGTCTAGGGCAACTTGTTGACTATTACAAGGATAGGTTTACCTTTCCGTGTTTTGGTCCGAGGTGTTTGAAACTTTAGAAGTACATCCTAGCAAGGTTTTTGTATGTCAGGTGTGAACAAGAATACTCCTCTCTGATTGTCGAGTCAAAGTCCATCACACTAAGTACCACGCCATCCTGGTTTTCTATACCTTGATGCATCGTACCACGTGTGTTATCAAACATAAAAAAAATTGGCCCTTTGAAAATCCCAATTCCTTAGCAGGTAATCGTCATCATCATCATCATCATCATCATCATCATCATCATCTGCATTTGTGTCATCATGTGTCTTGTTGAAATGACTTCTTCTTTTCTTACTAATCACGCTAACATGGTACCATGACAATTAATCATAAATCATCACCATTGCATCCATCTTGCATCCACAAACCATCAACATACTATATAATGCATATAATACCATATAGAAAACATTAATCATACCACATGCATTCATCCCCATCATTGCATAATATAGATTAGTTATTCTGAACATCTCATAAACTATACATTTATCATCTATTTGCATAATCATAAAATCATCATCATATCATATCATGTGCATCCATATCATCCATGCATCATCATATCACCCAAACATCATAATCATCTCATTTATATCATAAATAATGTAATTGTCATGCTACAAATCAGGATCGAGTGTGTGTAATATATCAAAATAGGCATGAGACTACCCATGGTTGATGACTGTCTACATCATCAAATCTGTCTACATCAAATATTCGAGTTGAACTGATCTTGAACCTCTTTTTTTCGAGAGATCGACCCTCAAATCAAACCTCTTCGCCTGATCTCTCGAGGGGGCAGTATACCAGCATAATTCTTCTTGCTGGGGCAACAGTGGGGCATCATAAAATTAGAGAATTTTGAACTTTGATCTCAACAAGATTATTCTTTGAACCAACGCAACAAGTGCATCGCTTCAAAGAGGGGAAAAATGTAGACATCGAAAATATACATATTGATATCACACTTTGATCTACTAACATCGTTTCTTCCTAAATCATCCCTCGGTCTAACTATTTAATCAAATTCCCTTATCTGATTAAATTCATCAATATTCATCTCTTAATTAAATAAATTATTTTGTCTAATTAAGTCACTTTCCCTTGTTAATTAAATCAATTCATCTGATCTAATTATCCCTATTTAATTAAATAATCAATTTATTTGATTAAATCTCTAAAGTCTATCATTAAATTAAATAAATTAAAACTTTATTTGATTTAATCTAACACCATCCCTTTTAATTAAATAAATCAAAATCTTTATTTAATTAGCCTCTTATCATATTCCTCTCTTTTTGATTTAAATTAATCCAAAATCTAAATCAAATTGTCAAATCAGCTAAATATCCCCTTAAATTAATCAAATCCTGATTAATTTAATCCTAATCACTCAAATCCTCTAGATTTTGCAACTTGCACAATTAAATCATTTATTTGATTTAATAATTCCCTATTTTCATTCAAAAAAAGGCATTTTTGAAGGAATATTCCCAAATTTGAATTCAAAAATATGAGTTGACATGTCCTTCCAACAAAGCAATAACTCCATCTTACATGTCTTTTGTCTTGAGCCAAGTGAAATTTATTGCATTTTCCCTTCCCTCTCACAAGTCATTTCAGCAAATTTGAATTTCAAATTCATGCATTTATTGGCACATTCCCCAAATCTTGCACATCCTCCACCCATTCATAGCTTGACAAGTGGCATCATGCCATTGGATGAATGTTAGTCCCACGTTGCTCTATTTTGGACATTCATCCATCTTGGCATTTTATAAATAAAGAGCTCATATCCTTATTTCATCATCCACATCTCAAGCAAAGTTACCATGCTAAAATACTTAGCAATTCTCATCCATCATTTGAGTTCTTAGTTAGGTTTTCTTGCAGATTTTGGCTTGGAGCTCTCACATTCATCATCAAAGTGGATCAACATTCTTCAAAAATCATCAACTTGCATCTTAGGAATTGGGAAAGGGCCAATTTTCACATCAAATTGGCACCAATTCCCCCATGGGATTAAGAATTTGCTTGCTTAATTAGGATTCAATCTTGTTTTTGCGATTTCATTGTATTTTTCATCATTTCCTTTCTAATTTGAGCTATGTTAATGAATCTCATGGGGAATCCTTGTTTATGCTTGCAAAATCTAACTTAAGGTGTTTATTGTCTTTGTTTTGCAGGTACATAGATTGAGGGTTCACATTTTGGTGCTAGAATTTATTATGGGTATAACATTAGGCTTCATCTACTGACAATGTCAAATACTTACGGCATAGGAGAATCGAGAATCTCTAGTTTTTGTAGACCAATAATCTTATTATTTGGGAATTGGAGTTAGGACTTATTTCCTAATTAACCTAACAATTAGAGTTATCCTAAAAACCTTATAACAAGACTACCTAAGAATTCACCTAAAACATGACAAAACTTTACGGAACGGGGAAAAACATTACAACATAACATTTACATTACAAAATGGGGAAACACATTACGAAAAAGAAAGAAAATTATTTACAAGAATTAACTCCATCCCCGAAGAGATGAAGTGCTCTGGATATTGTCTGCTTCATGGCAGTTGGAAGAGCCTTCCATTGATGTCAACTGCTTTTGCCTAAAAGGCTTCACTTCTCTTTTGATTGGCATTGCAGGAGACAATCCTTTTGGGATGAAGATTCTCAGGCTTTCATATATCCAAGCAAAGGTACTCTGACAAAAATTAGAATATGATGCAAATGGGAAAGCTGATACACTTGAGGCATTAGGTTTGTTGTAGTACATCTTCGGGATGTTGAATTCTTCAAACCAATCGATCGAGTTCCAAACTTGATTTCTCTAATGCCGTAGGTGATCTTTTCTGATATGAAAATATCCTTTGACTGGCATGTTGATCAGCTCTAGATCGCCTTTAACACATAGGAGTTTGATTCCCATGTCTTTGACATTTTTGAGGCCTAACAAGAGCTCCTCTTTCTCAGCTTCAGTGAATTCCAATTGCACAGATGGGTGCAATTGTCCTTTAGGGGAGATGACCATTTCCCCTACTTCTCAAACTGCATTGGAACAACCTCCATCAAACTGTGTTGTCCATGACCTTGTATCCTCTATAAGTCTCTTTTCAGAACAAGCAATGTTCTGGTCTTCAATTTCTATTTCTGACAGAGTCACATAATTACCAAGACCCATTTTAGGATTTGCCTTTGTTGGAACAGATCAATTGAGCACAACCTACTTCTTTATAACCTTGAGAATTTGATCTAGTTGTTTTGGATGATCCTAAAGATATTTCAGTTGAGAGATTTGTACCTTGGTCTTCATCATGGAAGCTATGATGTCAAATTTTTTTGAAGATGGATCTTGAGCAACTGGCATAGCATTCTTTTGTGAAGATATAGGATTGGAAGTGGAAGACACTTCTTTACCCTTTTTGTTTGATTTTTGTCTTCCTTCTTCTTTATGCGCCTTGAAGTGTTGAGCACATGTGAACACAAGTGAAACATTTCATGATTCATTGCAAGAGCGTACTGACGGTATGCTTTTTCTTTTTCTCTAATAACAGGTTCAAAGTATCCTGTTGTAGAGTCACCATCGAAGTTGTCTGTTTGTGTTAAGACAACATTCGAACTTGGTGTTGGTACAAAACTAGAATTGGGAGCAGCTTTAGGGTATTCCATGATTTGGTTCATCCTCAGATTCTTAGGACATGTGAATCCGATATGTGCATTGGTGTCATGGAAAGGAAAAAATATTGTACCGTGTGTAGCTTCAGTCATTGCTCTTGATGGAGATGTTGGCAACCGTGGCTTAAGATTATCTCTCTTTGGCTGGTACAGTTGTTGAACTAGAGATCTGATAGAATCTATTTTCATCAAGACGGAAGTACTCATATCATCCTCCAACTTGATGGCGTGTTCTTGCACACTCTTCAACTTTGTTTCTTTTTCTGTCTTGAGGAAGAAGGCTATCTTTGATGGAAGATAATTTATGAAACGACTTATCAGAATCTTCGGTGATGGATCAAATTTAGAAGAAAGTGTTGCAACAAGACGATTAAATCTTGCTACAAAATCCCTCACGCGTTCGTTGTTTTCCATCTTTAAATTTGCAAGCAGAGAAAACAACATATGATCGTCTTCAGTGAGCTTGAATCCCACCAAAAACTTCTTGCTTATAGTTTCCCAGCTTGTAATAACACCTGGCTTCAGATGATTGAACCAGTCAGCAACATTCCCAGTAAGAGTCTCCACAAAGAGATGCACTGTGATTCCTTCATGTGCTACATGCAAGACGGTGCAAGCCATTGTGAATTCAACAAAACGTTCATCCAGTGTTGACTCCAATCGCCGTGAAATCAGGGAAAGTGCTTCCTTGACCCTTTAGCTAACTCATGATTTACCTAAAAATCCAAAGGTCCAATGACATTACTCCAAGGTAGTGAATGTGGACACCTTTGAATTCTATCATCATCGCCAACATTATTGTTGTTACCATCCATTGCTTCTTGTATGGATCATGCAATCAAATGCCAGAGGATCATTCCCATGACATACAAGTGTTAGCTTTTATTGATGTTTTATGCCTCTTTGCCCCATGGTGGGCGCAAGAAAATTGTTGGCATTTCAATTAGCACCTCTGGAGTGCTTATTGGAAATGGACAACTATGCTCAGTGTGTAGTAACTACTCTTCAAATTAGGAGGGGAAGCTCCCTATTTTTGCTAATGTTTGCATAAAAAGTAAAGTAAACTTATGTTGTCTGCCTCTTAGAATGCATTTGAAGGCTTTCAACTTTCAGATCTACATTGGAATGAGGTCTTATGTAAGCAAACACTCATACGGTAAGCTGAATCTCAGGATTCCCAAGAAGGTGATGACACCTGTTCGAGGTGTAGGCTGGGACTTAGATTACTAGAAACAACAAAGAATGATGAAATGGATAAAAAGATTCCCGAGGAGGTGACAACACCTATCCGAGGTGTAGGCTGAAATCTAGATCATAAGACAACATTAAACGATAACCATTAATCTCCAAATTCCCAAGTAGGAACTCCCGTCCAAGGGGAAAATTGAAACAATAGATTATAAAAACACATGTTATGGATCTTGAAACTTTGGATCAAATTGCATGTGCCTTTTGATTTATTTCTTCAAAATCACTCAACGCTTTACAAAGATTTGGGACAAAAAAGGTACAAAATCATACACAATTGCGATCAAACCAAACAACTCTCATCCAAGAGTGAACAAATATTGACTTGCAAGCTTGATGGCACAACGATGCAACAATTTTGTGTCATAATAAGAGTTAAAGAACAATGAGAAAGGATGCTCTTATTTATAGAAGCTCAAAGGATTAGGCAACCCTAAAATCTCCTTGAGTTAACAATGAGTTCTTTCCAATCAACAAGATTTATTCCTATGTCTAAAAGTAGGTAACCTAATAGTTATCTAGAAATCTACTTCAGTTAACTGAAACTAAACCAAAATAGAACCGCAAATACAAAAGTGCCTCCAAAATAGACATCCACAATTAGTGGAGATAGACATGCATGATCAGTGGGACAGGGAATTAACTTGGTAAAAGGCATCAAGTTAACTCCTATTTGTCATAAATTCTATTTTTGAGGGTAGGACGTCCTATCTGGGTGTTTTACATCTCATCACCTCTAGTCAACAATTTCTTCTATCCATTCATTGAATTCTACCTCTGGATAATTAATACTTCGTAGGATGATGACATGTCATTGCAACATCTCTTTTCCACTCGCAATCTGCTACTTGTATTCAATACTCTTTGCAACTACATCATCCAACCTTGTTGACATGACTACAATCTTACTCAACTCACAATTAGTAGGGTCACCGCAAAAACTGCCATAGATGACATCCCAAAATTGTGTTTGCATGTCATTGAGACTCACATAGTCACCACCTTCATGTTTGATACTAGCAAGGAATTGATTGGTAACTTTGGTGGCTCTGTAACTGGAGTGATCCTCTATTTCTCTCGCAACTTTGCGCTTTTGACGCTTTCTTGATTATTCTCAATGAAAAAGTGTTATATGATGAAACCACTGAGTTTGACTGTGAACACTATGCACACAAACTCGCTACATACGTAGAGCTCCAACAGTATTCAAACCTCTAAATTGGGCTTGGAAGGCTATCAGATATACGAGATGAAACCATATGAAACCTGTGAATTTTGAGTGTCTATGCCTATCATTCTGTCCAAATCGACTTCTAGGTGTGCCCGATGTAGATCGGTGTCAGTCGTCTTCAGAAAGTCATGGAGTAAGACTGTCTTGGTCTTGTTTTTGACTTGGGAGAACTGCATTCTGAAAACCTTGAAGATTGACTGTGCACATGATACCGTTCAGACAACTTTTTTGCAACTGTTAAAAATAGCCTTACTGAGAAGCACTTTTTATGAAAAATTTTGAGATGTGGGTTTTCTTGGTACTAATTTTCTAAATGGATCCAAAATGTCAGGAATTCCAAAAAGTTGCTTTTCCTTGTACATGCAAGAACTTCTCGGGGTAAAAGATTTAGAAGCAGCGAGGGGCAATGAAGCACTATTTTTCTTGAAAAAATCTAACACATGGGTATTGTAGGCGCTTCAAAGCTGAACAAACCATATTGTAAGCTCTTCAAAGCTGAACAAACCCAGTTTGTCTATTTTTCAAAATTGTGACTTTTTAGAATCCCTAAAAAATAGGGTTAGTAGGGCTACTTTTTTTGGAAAAAATTGACACATGGGTTTTGTTCAAAAAGTTGTGTTGATGATACCCAAGAGGTTAGCTATGCAAATAACTGTTGCTTCCTCGGACATGCAAGAAGATCTTAGATACTAATAGAGGAAAAAGACAAGAAGAAGTTTGAAAGTTATAAATTTCCTCTCTGAATTTTTAAGAAAATCATGCTTGGAGATGCAACCTCTGATAAATTGTCCCTTTGTGCAACTAATTCTTGAAAATATGAGGAATGTTGAGAAACCATCTGTTCGATCTTCAAAAGAAGTTTGGAGAGAAAAATATTTGTTCTTGAGCTTCAACCTACAAAGAAAGATGTTGAATTATGATGCTTAGATTTGATAAATAATGTTTGATGTTGAATCAATCAAGTTTAGGTGCCAACACATGATTGAGGAGTCAATCTGCCTAATCAGGAGTTCACTAGAGAAAATTTCACCAATTTGGGGATGTTTTAGACATGAAAGGCCTTCAAAATATCCTAACACCAGTAAACTTGTCTCGCTTTGACTTTAGGTGTCCAAGTTGAGGAGTTGAACATTTTTCATTCTTTTTCTATGACGAAGTGCCTCTGTTCAATCCTTGATTTTGGTTGCTCGGGTTATCTTGAAGTGCTCCTAATAGATCCATTGCTGAGTTGAATCAACTCTGATGAAGTGTGTTCGGGAGTTGCGAAGGTTAAAACCTGAATCTGATTCCTCAAAATCTTGGGTGCCTTTTCCCAAAAGGGTGCAATCTTTATCAAACTTTCATTTTCTCAAATGCTTTTCATGTCTTCCATTTTGACCTTCAGTGCTATGATTTGAGATCTTTGATGACTGATGATTCCAGTGAACATGTTGACATATGAAATGGACGACCAATTTAGTTTCAGAAAGAATGATTGGACTTGCAGGTGTTGAAAGTTGATTTAGAGACCCCAAAAGTTTGGGCGCCTCTAGCCTGCAGGGGTGCCTTTGACCTTTTGTGTTTGTAATTTTGACTTGCAACCTTTCGTGAATAGCCCTAGTTTGATCCTCATTGTCAGATGTTTTATTTATCTATTGAAATTACTGACGGTGTCATTGCTGAGATTGATTAAGACGGAGAAGGAATTCCTGCAGGTCATGGAGTTTGAAGGCTACATTTGACTGCCCAAAAATTTGGGTGCCTATTTCTAGGAAGGTGCAATTTCCTTAACACTTAGACAATTTTTTATGTCTTTCATGTCGCCTTTGCATCCTATGCTTACTGCTTGATCTTCGTTTGTGAATGCTTGATAGGTCTTGTGAGCATGCAACTGGGTTGGTCGCAAAGCTAAGAGGATGCTGAGAAGATGCCTTGTAGAAAGGAGTCATTGAAAATTTCATCATGTGACCCAAAATGAAGGGCTCCCCTATCAAGCAGGCACGCTTTTTCCTTGATGTGACTGTAGTTCTTTGATGATACATGCTTTCAACATCTCTTGTCTCCGTTGTCGTTTGTCAGTGATCGATGAATCAAGTGATCTTGCTTGACGATTCATCAAAAAGCTAGCGAAAACGCGAAGGAGATGATTGTCTTGGTAAAACTTGATGACTTCCTTTGACCTTTTAACTTCATGGGCACCCTTGGCCAGCAAGGACACTTTTAGTTGCAGTGTCATCATTTTCTTCTAAAATCCTCATCTCTTCGCACTTTGCATTTGCCGTGTAGCTTGACTGGTTTGAGCATTGTCCTTGATGATGTGAACGTGTGCATCCTAGCAATCAACTTCACCATTTTGCATGTACGAGTGTTGAAAAAATGGCTAAGGCATGGATTACAGAGCCTCTTCCTTGTAGCAAGGGGTGCATCCTCTAGACTTAGTCAAATTTCAACATTTTTCACTTTTGAAAATCCCCTCCATCGCAGAGCATCTTTTGCCATGGATTCTTCGTTGAAGTTTTTGATGCTTAGATTTCAATACCTAGTATTGGCCATTCTGCCATTAATGGCTATATAGGTCCTATCTTTCTTCCTAAAAAATGAAAGTAGACCCACTAGAGTGAAACAAATTATTGGTGATTTTGACTGGACAAGTGTGATTGTGAAGTCAAATTATCCTATTAAAATCATTTTCTACTAAATCTGGAATGGTCCTATTTTTAGGGGTTTTCCTAAAAATAGGGGTTTGAAACCCTAATTTTTCAAATTTTCAAAAATTTGCAAGTATCTTCCTTGACATAAACCACAAAAATCCTTATATTTTGTTTGACCTAAAATGGGCTTTTGACAACAATTTTACATGATTTAGCTCATTTTAAGCAAAATGCCTTATTGAAGCAAAAATTTATTATGGGTACAACAAGCTCCACTTTTTTTCCTCTTTTAGCACAATTTTTATTTTGTCTATCTACCCCTTCTCAATATCAACATTCTAACACTAATTAAAGCCACGATTTTTTGAAATTGGGTTTTGAAAACCTCGGTTAAGCATCGACAAATTACTAAGATAGTTTCAACATGGAGAATGAGGGGCCCACTACAAAAAAAATTCATTTTCCTTTGGAAAACAAACACTCAAAAACCCTAGGTTTAGTGAATTTCATTCCAAACGGTTCTAAGATAATAAATGGTTCCCAATTGCAGATCTCTGGTTCCTTGTTAAAATGGTTATGCCAAGAGGGTTTAAACACCCCCTTGAATCACAATCTTCAGTTAACTAGGGGTCTTTTTGATTCATACCCTGTTGATCATATAGGGAATATACTGGGGCCTTGAAAGTATTTGTTACTAGGGCGTCATCAAGCTAAAGCAGTTGAAACAAATGAAAGGTTGATCTTCGTGAATGCAAAGCAATATAAGGGAATCGTAAGGCATAGACAAATTTGAAAGATGAGGCAGTCGCATAAAAAGAAACTCACAATGATTTTACCAAAAATAGTTAGCAACAATGCGACTATCACTATTAAAAGGCATCATCTAGTAGAGGACCAAACAATTCAAGGTGCAAACAAGGACAAGGAGATAGAGGTTTCTTCACTTCATGAAGTTTTAGAGTTAAAAAAAAGTAATACTGAAAATATCACAACAAATGGGTAAGAGAGGAGGGGTCTCAAGGTATTCAAGACCCATACAACCCCACGACCACTCCATTGTGGTCATTAGAGCTTTATGTAAATGAGCTCATGAGCATGAAAAAGAGGATTGAGTATATAGAAGCAAAAGGGAAACAAGAAGATATCAAGCTAAAGGAAATTATAGAAGCAAGTTGGAACCTCGAATGGGAAAACACATTACTCAAAGAGAAAGTAATAAGTTTGCAAAATAATATGAAAAGGGGACATCAAGAACTAGATATTTTAAAGAAAGAATTAGAACAAGTGAGAGTAGCAGGAAAAATGTGTTTAGTGACATTGGAAGGTAGTGATACAATGCACTTAAGATTTCCAATCAACAACCGCTAGCATGAAATTAAGAGAAAACAAATTAAAAGAACAAATAGAAAAAGCCAAGTCTCGGGCACAAGTTGTAAATGGACCATCAATTGAACAAATGGAAACCATTGAGAAATAAATCAAGAGGCAAATAAGAGAAGAAAAAGATAAATAGGAAAAGGCTATAAATATAATCCTCAAAAGTTTGAAGGACTTGGTGAGAAAAAGAGAACTGATATTTTAGCAAGATATTTTCTTAAGGAGAAGTTGAAATGGACATGTTGTATTTAGTAAGAAAATAAGATAGGAAGGAAAACAAAAGAAGGAAGAAATATCCATGTAAGAGTTTCCTTAAGAAACATGGAAGACACCTTTGCAATCCTTAAGAATAGGGGGTTGCTTAGAGACATTCATATTTATTTAGATGAAGACTTGACATTTGCACAACAAGAAAAATGAAAAAAGGAGTGGGAGAGTGAAATCAACAAGAGATAGGAAAATGGGCATGGTTGAAAAATGAGAAAGCTCAAATTAGTGAGAGGTCATCAAACGAGAAATAGGGATTTAGGGCCCCATGAGAGTATCTACACATGGTAAGTTGGAATTGCAAATGTTACTTGTAGAGGAGAGGACCAAGTTTGGGGCCCATAACAAAGGCTAAAACCATTTTTATGTTAGAAATATTGCATCATAGGATGCATAAGATAATAGTTTAGTGGGTTGGTTATGAGTGTTGGGAATATCACATCATTCTTGTAGAGTATTTGTTATTTGATTGTGATTATTTGTTTGTGTGTATTATGAGTTGTTAAAAAAACTCGTATCTTTGGCAAGTTGTTATAGGTAGTTTCCTATAATATAGGATATGTAAATCCTATATATATGCAAATGTATTGAAGAAAATAATATGTAGAATGCAAGCGTATTATGTGTAGAATTTTTTTATGTAGAGCTTCTATAAACTCTCCTCAAATCTCTACCCATATTTCTAATATATTATTCTTATGAAAACACATGAACATGATAGATACAAAGTCCTTGACTTTGAAGGATACAATAAAATGTTTGGAATGAAGGGACTGTGATAGCTAAAGGACATGGAGGGATCATGGTCTTAATAAAATAATTGTGGCGTGGAATAGTAAAAGTAAAAAAAGAGGACCCTAATAAGCAATTTATATGGCTGAAAATAATAGTTAATGAAGTAACAATTAGGTTGGCTGCTTGTTAATTTGCTCCAAAAATCTCGTAGTTCTACAAGAAGAGAAATTTAGGTAGTGAAGACTTGTTTACTGTTCTAAAAATATATATTTATTTTTTCAGTACCTTAGGAGAAATAGTTCTAATTGGTGATTTTAATGCTAGGACAACAAAAAATTAGTTTATACATTTGGGCATCAAAGGAGGAGAGGATAACAATCCTCTATGGTTAGAGGAAAATGGGGACCAGCTGTGGGAAAGAACTTCTTAGGATGGGAATGGAAATGTGTCACACTTTAGAGTGGAATTGCTAGGTTTATATAGCTTGTATGTCATGGTTATTTGGGCATGAGAACATGGCCAAGATTTGGCGGCACTTGTAAAACATACAACGGGAAAAGTGTGGTGGATTATGTAATTTTCTCTAAGAGTTCTATTTCTAGTTTGTTGGATTTCAATACTAGGGATGTCCTTTTGAGTTGAAATCATATCATATGCCTCTCCTTGTTAAATTTGGCATCAACACGAACAACTTGCATGAAGGGAAAACCCAACACATATACATGAAAGTTCATGCTCAAGGTAAAATTCTTGTGAATCAAGAAAATTAAGGACTCTTTGTTGCTACTCTTGAACAACACCTTCAATTGGAAAAAAACAACATAGAAGACAAAGAAAATAATGAAGAAAGTAGATTTATTTGCAGCAATGTGTTGATCTATTTAATCCATAAGGCTTTAAAGGCATGAAAGAGATCTCGTCATATGAAGAGGGTTTCAAATACTTTCTCGACTAATCCTTGGTATGATGAAGAATGCAAGGCTACTAAAAGAACATTTAAAGAGAATAAGCCAAACAAAGAAAGTAAGAAAAAATATGAACAATTGATAAAATCTATAAAAGAAAGTTATGTAGTTTCAAGAAGAAAATAATTAATATGTTTGGGGAAGCACAACCCCAAAGGGTTTTGGAGGGAGCTACAAGAAAAAAGAAATCAAATAGAAAACAATATCACAAGTACTCATTGGTTAGATTATGCAAAGCACCTTTATGAGAAGACACATGAGAAAAGTAATCCTCCCATAATTGACAAATCGACAAAGCTCTTTTTTAATCTAGAAAGTGGTAAAGCTCAAGATATTGATGGATTGCAGGCATAATTTTTAAAATGGGGAGTTAAGTTGCTTGCTCCACACATCACGAGAATCTTTAACAACATCAATCAAGGAATTTTTTTGATTGAATGGACTACTAGTGTCATTATCCCACTTTACAAAATGGTGATATCAATAACCCTTCCAATTATCATACGATTATGATCCATCCTCTTCTTGGAAGGATTTTTGGGAGCATGTTAGAATGTAGAATCAACATGTGGGTAGAAAAATAGGGAAACATAGCAAAGGGGCTAGCTGGCTTTAGATTGAGGCACTCTACCATTGATTATTGCATCTCTTAGACATTTCATTAAAAAAGTTTGGGACCCCCAAGGTGGGGAATCCTTTTGTTTCTTTGTGGATTTCAAAAAGCCTTTGACACTATTCTTAAGGACAAGCTTTGGAATAGAATGGAGGAACTTGAGATTCCTAAACTGTATAGAGAAACTGTTCATAAGATATATGAGCAGGTTAGAGCTGAAATCAGAACTAGAGAAGGTATGCCAAAATGCTTTGGTAGTGACATTGGGGTTAAGAAGGGGTGTCCTCTATCCCATACTTTGTTTTATATATTGATAAACTTGAAGAAT
The DNA here is from genome assembly GCA_007258455.2 of Sequoia sempervirens. NCBI lineage: Eukaryota > Viridiplantae > Streptophyta > Pinopsida > Cupressales > Cupressaceae > Sequoia > Sequoia sempervirens. The sequence continues at coordinate 24,231 of VDFB02260425.1, forward strand.
GGTTAAAAAATTCTATTGGAGAGGTGATCCAGTTGGTAGGTTATGTGGTGAATTTACTTTTATATGCAAATCATATTTCTAATAGCTAGAACTGCACATGGTTTGAGAGAGCATTCGAAGGCTCTAAAATGTTTTTTCCAAGAGGCCAGGATGTAAGTAAACACTAGCAAGACGAAGGTCATGATTTTTTCTTGGAAAAGGAAGAAGCAATATTTTAACTTTATCTTTCAAGTAAGATCATTGGAGATAGTGGAAGAATACAAGTAGTTAGGAATTGATTTTCATAATACGCTCATTTGGGTGAATTATAGAGAAAAAATGATACAAGGTGGGTGGAGATATTATTTCCTACTCTAGAATAGGTGTATGAAAGTGGACTTATGAGATTAGAAAACCAAGAAAATCCTTTTTGGTTTGTTGGTCACACTAGTTGTCCTCTATGGTTGCGATGTTTGGAGAATAACATGCCAATCCACAAGTGGAGGAAAGTATCAAGAATCCAAAAACATTTAATTACTAGTAGTCTCAAGGTCAAATAAAAAATCCCCTATGATATCCTTTTGGTTGAAGCAGGTATGTTTCCAATGGAAGCATCAATAATAATTTGTTTTTTAAGCTATTTATAAAAGGTTGATATCATGGATAAGCATTGCTAGAACAAGATGGTTGTGGAGGAGGAATTAGAATGTAGGAAAAAGACTTGGAAGAAGCATAACAAGTGGACAAGAAAGTGGGACATAAGCTACATGAATTTTTGAACACTAATGAAGAGATAACAAAGTTTGTGTTAGAAAAATTCAGGACTGCCATGTGGACAAAATAGGTTGGTCGTAAAAAAGTGCACTATATCAAAGAGTTCAACCCCATGTGGGAACATGATGAAAAATATTCTTTGAAGGTTGTGGTCAAGGAAAAAGCTAAAATTTCAGTTTCACAGTTCAGGAAAGGCTCTCATCATCTTAGATGTGAGATAGGTAGATGGATGATCCCCAAGGAGGAATGTGAAGAAATAACTTGCATTTTTTGCAACAAAGAGGTGGTTGAAATTGTGCAACACTTCATCTTTGAATGTGCAACATATAAGGATATCCATATTTAGTTTGAAAACATTTTCAAGGGAGGAAATTTGAATGGGCTATTTGAGAAGACAAGACTACAAAATGACAAGTTTCTTGGTAAAGAAAGATGATAGAAGAGATAACATTGAAAGGAACTTGAGAATGTGTTAATGTTGGGTTCCTTGGTCGCTTAGATTGCTTAGTATCATGGACATCATTAAAATTCCTTCATTTATTCATTCTTATGAATTCATGTCATTATCTAATAAAATAGTGTTGGGTCATTCTAATTCAAGATTGAAATATTAAAAAATTAAATAAATAATTATTATATAAAAATATATTATTATTTTATAATATAAATATAAAATAAATTATTTAACTTATTTAAAAATATTGAATTCTTCCTTCATTATGGGGCTTAGCAAGTTTATTTGACTTCTCATCCATGAAATAGTGTTATGTGGTCTCCTCCGAAAGAAGGATGGACCAAAATAAACTTCTATGGGGCTTCATGTGGAAACCTTGGTGAAGGAGGAGCTGGTTTTGTCATTTAGAATCAAGATGGGAAAATAGTGTTGGTGGCAGAAAAAAAACTAGGGCATGCAACGAACAATGAGGCAAAGTTTTTGTTGGAATGTTTGTCATTGATGTCAAAGGTAGACAAGGTTTTCAAAGAGATTGTTGTGGAGATTAAGACGTATGGACAAGAACTTTAAATTAAGTTGTCATTAATGTCAAAGGAAGACTGAAGATAGTAATTGAATGTTGTCATACATAAGGAAATAGATATAAGAGATATGAAGTTTATAATGTTCAAACTAAAGATTTAAACTTCTACTTGCTAGACCAACTTTCAGCTTTGTTGGCGTTTCAATTAGCACCTCTGGAGTGCTTATTGGAAACAGTTAGCTATTGCAAGTGTGTAGTAACCGCTTCTGCAAATTAGGAGGGGAAGTTCCCTCTTGTTGTTGATATTTGTGTAAAAATTAAAGTAAACTACTGTTCCTATCTTTTTACTCAGCGGCAAGACACAAGGGTGCATAAACACAATGCGTTGCAGCTAAGGTTTTCTCTATTTTTTGCAGATCTTAAGTACAACTAAGCTAACTTTTAATCTATCATATCTCCTCTAGATAAATAGAGCAAGTGAATATAGGAGCAAGAATGTAATGGTTTGATCATCGAGATGAATGTTTCTCCCAAAATGCATTAGAAGGCTCTGAACTCCCATATTCACACCGAAATAGAATCCACACAAGTAATCTTCAAACGGTAGGCTATATTCCAAGATTCCCAAGGAGGTACCAAGGCCTTTCTGAGGTGTAGGCTAAAAAGTAGACTACTAGAAACAACAAAGGACGATAATATTACTGCCTAAATTCCCTAGGAGAGACAATGCTTTTTTCAAGGTGTAGATTGAAAGAAGATTATTGAAACAACATACAATGATAAAACTTTGAGATTTTTAGATCAAAGGAAAGGTAGCTCTCCTGATTTATTATCTCAATCTTCCACCAAAGGTTACACGTTGGGACAACAACTTGTGTCAAAGAGACAATGAAACATGAAGCGATCAAACCAAGAACACATGAACAATGATTGAATAAACCTATCTGAATAGAGAGAACACAAGTTGTACTTGGTGTTTAACTATAATAAATACGATCCAAGAAAATATACTAAGCGAACAATATGAAGGCTTTTTAGCTTAGCATTTTGCTATCGTGAAGTAAAGTTACAAAATAATGAGCCCAAGGCTCTTATTTATAGAGCTCAAAGGAGTAGGAAACCCTAAAGTCTCCTTGAGTTAACATTGAGTTCTTTCCAATCAATCAACAAGATTTATTCCTATGTCTAAAAGTAAGTGAGCAAGCAGTTAATTAGAAAACTACTTCAGTTAATTGAAACTAAACTAAAAGTGAACTCAAATTACAAAAGTGCCTCCAAAATAGAGATCCACAATTAGTGGGATCTGACGTGCATGATCTATGGAACAATGAGTCAACTTGGAAAGGGGCATCAAGTTAACTCCTATTTTTCATTAATTCTATTTTTGAGGGTAGGATGTCCTTTCTAGGTGCTTTACACCTCTTCACCACTAGTCAACAACTCCTCTAGCCAGTTGTTGACTTCTTTTGCCTCTGGGTGATTAATGCTTCGTAGGATGATGATGTGGTGTTTCAACATCTCTTCACCATCTATAATCTACTGTTGATACTCTATACACTTTGCAACTATGTCATCCAACTTGGTTGACATGACTGCAATCTTACTTAATTCGCAACCAGCAGGGTCACCACAAAACTATCGTGGATGAGATTTTGGAACTATGTTTGCACTTCGGCTAGTTCAATGTATGCACCTCCCTTGTGCTGATAAAGGCAAGGGATAGATATTACCAACGTTCTTACGAAGTTGATAACACCTACCACAATCTGTCGATACTCAATCAATTCTATAGAGTTGGTGTCATGCTTTCACCTTGTATGCCTATTGTTCTTTTCATGGAAAAAGATGTTGCTTGTTTTCCACTGTAGTAATTGATTGCTATGCCAGCTATAAGTTTGAGATAGTAATCTCATACCCATGCCTCTTCTCTATTTCCTTTTTCTCTGATTGTTGAATTTTCGTGTGGAGTTCATGAGCTATGTTCCTTAGCTGATACAACTCTGTAAGTATACACCATCCTCTGATGACATATTCTTCCACTTGACTTCTCAAGTGTTTTCCATACAACATCAGTTGGTGGTGATTTTTCTCCATGGGGAGGTCTAGCATTTCTCATGGCAAGGTAGAGATGTTTGGAGTATCGTGCATCAAGCTAGATATGTATAATCTCAACTGCTAGTTTTCAACCTTTAAGATTGCTTTGTCTTTTTTGTCCTTTGCCATTCTTTCTTGGACACTTGTTGATGCAACTCCATGAAGATATACCTCCACCTGATGAGTGGTCTTATTGAGGTTGACCTTTGACAAAGTAAAGTCATCAACCTCTACCCATGTGCATTCTTGTCCTCAGGTGGTGTAGTTGTCTCTGTGAAAAATTCATTGTCGGCATTCTTTCCTACATGAACCTGCTTCTTCAACTTCTTTACTAGCATGTCTTGAGTGACATGATTAAACTCTATGAAGTCTAGCTAGTAGGATGGCCTTTCTCTATTCCTTCCTGAGAGGCTCTCAAGCCAAGATGAATCTTGACTAGCCTGGCTGGAAGGAGGAATGTTAGGCCCTTGAATGCCCGACGAATGAGATTGTGCTACAATATCTCATGGTGGTGAATCCAAGTCAATGGGGACTGGTGATTGTTGCGATGGTGGTGAAGTAGGAGGTTCCACTTCCACCACTAGCACTATATTAGTTGTAGTTTCTTCCATTCTTGGCTCTATCTTAGCTATGATTTTCTCAATCACTGGCTCAACTACAGTTATTTCCATGACTAGCTCAGGTATGCTTGTGGTTGTCTCCACATGTACTTGTTGATTTGTGTCAGTAATCTGTATTCTTCCCCTTGTGTGCCCTAACATTCTCATTCCTATGGGAGGGTTACTACATTGCTTTTGTCTGGGCTTCTTCCTTAATGTGGAAGGTAGTGAAGGGTGAACTGGTGGTGGCTTTGTGTGGGGAATTACTACCTTCCTTGTCTTCTTACTATCCAAGTAGAGTTGACCATTTCTAACAACCCTACTTGTTCTTTCCTCTATAGATGTACTCTCCTTGGCATACCAATCCACTTTTCCAAGTGGTTGTAAGTCCACTTGATCCACGAAGAATGAGGGAAGAATAACTTCCCCATCATCATCGAATAGGCCTTCCACATCTTATGTCATGAAAATAACAATTTGTGGAAGTCTAAACTAGTTACGTCTTCGTACATCAAACTCATCTTCACAATTGACCCAATATTCTTCCATAGAAGACTCATGTGAAGATTGTTGCTCAAGGTGTGTTGCATAAAGGCCTCTAGGATCATACGATCGTCTCTCGATGAGGTATTTAAGATTAAGTCTCACTGTCTCTTGGCCCATGACTTTGGCATCAACTATTTTCTTACACTTATAAAGTCCCATTTGGAAGGGAAAGCTCACATCCGTCTTGTGTTTGAAGCACATATGAGAATGAACTTCAGCCAACTACTGCAAGAACTCCATGAAGACTACCCTATCTGAAGGGTAGCAAGGTAACATGGCATGATGACCATTGTATCCATATATGCGTATATAGGTGAAGGTGGGGAATAGGATGAACTAATCCACCCAATCCACCATTGCCTCCTTGGTTGTTGGTGATATACATATATGCAACTCATGGTCGAGGTCTCTTACAATGTGCATTATGAAGAGATCATTTATTCGCTTGAAATGTCATTCTGCTTGTGTAAACTCAAGTCGTGAAAAATGTTTGTGGATCTTCTACACACCTAAGGTTCCCATAGTGTTTAATGCTCTAAATTGGCCTTGGAAGGAAATCGGGTATACAAGATATGAGCACATGTGGAACCTGTGAGCCTCTAAGAACTTGGTCATTTGCTTATGGAGTGTATCAATTATGAGGGTGGGCCAGTCATAATGCTTTCCATTGCTTACAATTTTGGCGATGATGTAGTACATCCATGACTAAAATTGGTTCAACTCCTCCTGTCCAATGATATGGTTGAGTAGAGTTATCATCACTGCATACTCATCTCATAATTCTCCATGCCCTACATTCTTGGGAAAGTTGGCCTTTTTGATTTTTAGCTATTTTTTTGCCATTCTTTGTTGGCACTTATCTTTTGATACTTTGAATTCCTTTTCACATTCTCTTGTAGATATGACCACATTTGTCAGACATGGTGGAATAGAAAAAAACCTTTCAAAATCCTTAGGTTTAAGGCTACAAATCACTCACCCATCCACTGAGCGAATTTATCATGTGGTAGGGTTGTAATGCCTAATGCAAGCAATTACAAACTCCATGCTCTATAATGTGATGGGGATTGATGCATTCTCAAGCAATCTGGATTGCTCGATGTTCTATAATGTGCATTGATCTATGCCTTCCAACCTTTCTAAGTCGACCTCTGGGTGTACTTGATGCAAGTCAGTCTCTATCATTTTTAGGAAATAATGAACCAAGACCGTTTGGTCTTGTATTGTACTTGGGAGAAATACATTCTGAAAAACTTAAAGATCAATTGTGCACATGATACTGTTCAAGTAACTTTTCAAAAACCCCTAAAAATAGTACCTGCTAGGAAGTATTTTTTTAGAAAAAATCCGACACATGGGTATTGTTCATGCTTCAATGCTGAACAAACCCACTTTGTTTGATTTTCAAATTTGTGATTTTTTTTGAAAAATCACTAAAAATAGGGGCAACAAGTTTGCTCTTTCTAGAAAAAATCAAGAATTGGGTTTTGCTGAAAAACTGTGTTGATCATACCCAGTTGGTCAAATATGTGATTATCCCCTATTTTCTGGGACATGCAAGGAGACCTAAGACAAGAAAGGAGGAAAAAGACAAGAAGAAGATTGGAAGTTATCAATTGTATTTTTGGAAAAATTATGCCTTCTGATGCAAACTCTGATAAATTGTCCTTCTGTGCAACTGATCTTCAAAAATATGAAGAACAGTGAAAACCCTCTGTCAGATCTTGAAAAGACATCTTGGAGAAGAAATTTTTGTTTTTTTCTTCAACCTACAAAGAAAGATAATGAATTGTGATGCCTAGGCTTGATATATAATGATTGAGGTTGAATGCATCAAGTTTGGGTGCCAACTCTTGATGGAGGAGTCTTTTTGCCTGATTTGGAGTTCTCGGGAGTGATTTCCACTGATTGTGGGAAGTTTTAGACATGAAAGGCCTTCAAAATATCTATCTTTAGTCAACAGATCTTGCTTTGACTTTAGTGTCCCTTTTGAGGAGTTGAAGATATTTTTCACTCTTTTTCAATGGTGAAGTGCCTTTGTTTGATCCTCATTTTCAGTTGCTTAGTTGACCTTGAGATGTTGCTGATAGATCCATTGCTAAGATGGAACAACTTTGATTAAGTGTGTCTGGGAGTTGAAAAGCTCAAAACCTAAATCTGATACCTCAAATTCAAGGGTGCCTTTTCCCAATAGGGGCACTTTTAGCTTCAGACTTACTCAATTTCTTGAGTGTTCTTCAATTCCTCCATTTTGACCCTCTGTGCTTCGATATGAGATCACCATTGACTGATGAGTTTGATGATCTCACTAAAACATGGGATTGATAACTACTTCAGTCCTGAAAATGATGACTGGCTTTGTGGATTCTGAAAGTTGGTTTAGGTACTTCAAAAGTATGGGTGCCCCTGGCCTATAGGGCACCTTTGACTCTTTGACTTGTGATTTTCATGTTGCAAACTTTCGCGATCGATCCCAGTTTGATCTCTGTTGTTAGATGTCTGATTTGTCTGTTGTCTTTGTTGACAATGTCATTGTTGAGATGGATCAAAACGAAGAATGTCATCTTGGAGGTCACCGAGCTTGCATAACACATTTGACTACCCAAAAAGATGGGTGCCTATTTCTAGCAGGGGTGCTTTTCCTTAACACAACCAATTTCTCCATTATTCAACCTCCACCTTTTGTGTTTTTTGCTTGATCTTTTCCTATGAGTGCTTGATAGGTCCTATGAACGTGTAGTTGGATTGATCGTGAAGCTGAGAGAGAGCTGAAAAGATTCCTTGTAGAAAGTAGTTGTTGAAGACCTCACCAGGTGCCTCAAATTCAAAGGCATATGCATTGATTTACCTTCCATTTTGCATGCTTTAACGATCAACAATTGTTGTCATTTGATGTGTCTCACTAGCTGTCTAGTTGGTTCATTGCAAGGTTGAGCTGATGCTAGAGAAATCACCTAAAGACAAGTTCATTCAAAAGTGACATCTAGATCATTTAGTTCAAGGGCGCCCCTGGTCATTAGGGGCACTTTTTCCCATGTTTGACTACATACACTCCTTGGTAGCAAGGCGTGCCTTTTCTAGAGTTAGTCAATTTTTGGCATTTTTCAATTTTGAAAATCACTGCTGTCAGATAACATCCTTTAGTTCAAGGGTGCCCCTGGTCAGCAGGGGCACTTTTTCCCATGTTTGATTGCATAGACTCCTTGGTAGCAAGGTGTGCCTTTTTCAGAGTAAGTCAATTTTTGGCATTTTTCAATTTTGAAAATTCCCTCTGTTAGATAGCATCCTTTTTGAGCATTTTCACCATGGATTCTTTGTTAAAGCTTTTGAAGCTTAGATTTCACCACCTAGTACTGGCCATTCTTCCATTAATGGCTGCAAAGGTCCTAACTTTCTTCCTAAAAAATGAAAATAGACCCACCAGAGTAAAACAAACTTTTTAGTGATTTTGACTTGACCAGTGTGATCGTGAAGTCAATTCATCCTATCAAAATCATTTTCAATCAGCTCTAGAAAGGTCCTATTTTTATGGGTTTTCCTAAAAATAGGGATACAAAACCCTAATTTTCAAAGTTTCAAAATTTTGCACATATGTTCCTTGACGTAAACCCACAAAAATCCTATGTTTGGTTTGACCTAAAACATACTTTTGACAATAATTTTACATGGTTTAGCTCATTTTAAGCAAAAAATTATTATGGGTACAACAAGCTTTAAGGAATAAACAAAGGACATATCTACATATGGGCCAACCATCTTTTCTAGATAAGTTAACTTAATATTGGTTAATGTTAGACTGACCAAACTTTATACTAGCCAACTTCTTTAGAGGTTATAAAAATGAGAATGGACTAGTATATTAAATCAACAAATATATTATAAAGTGCAATGATTGAAGGAATATATTGATAAGGTAGGCAACAAATGAAGAAAAAATTATCATAATCAAAGGATTAGTAATCCATTACAAGACAAAGATTAAAGTAAACAAGGCAATACTTAAATATATAATGAGAAAATTTTATTATGAAGAAGCAATGATCAATATAATGTTTGATAAAGCCAAATCTTCCTTATGTGGTGCCTTAGTTGGTGATTTTAAAATTGAAAATAAATTGAAGTTTTTTTGAAGGTCATCTCCTAAAATGCTATCACCATCTTTGGAGAATTAAAATAAATTAATCATTTATGAAAGAGGGCGAACTCTTTGGAATAGTCACCTCCTCTTGAAAGATTGCATCCCTTGGATGATGAGGCATATGAAGAGGTATAAATAGATGGTGGTTTGGGAGTTTAAAAGCAACAATTTCAATGATTTATTTATGAGAAAGAGTAGATTAAAATAGATAAAAGGAAAAAAAATGAAGTCCAATTCTAACTTATTTTGAAAAGGAATATGTGTGACTATGAGAGAAGAATATATTGAAATATTTATGATTAGATTTGCGAAAAGAATTCATGCATAGATTGGATCAAATTTGTGAAATAAATTGGTACATGATAGTGATCAAATTTAGGAAGGAAAGTTGATATTTGAGTATGGATCAGATTTTTGTTTGGATCAAACATGTAATTTGTGATCAAAAGTCTATTGTGTGAAATGTGATCAAGGATATTGCACGGTGTGTGTTCAAATTTGAGAAGGAAGAGAAGTTGTATTTGGATCAGATTTATGTGGATCATATTTGTGTTTGAATAAGATTTGGTGAAGAAGTTGACTATATCAACCATGGAAGGATAAGTAGGTTGGAGCCTATCAAATAGAGGTTGGAGCTTTATGTTGAATTGGAGCTCAGTTTGTGTAGAGATTGGAGACTTTAATAGTAGGTTGGAGCCTACAAGAAGAAGAAGAAGATTAATATATATATATATATATTTCCATGGTTTTCTCTCACAAGGGTTTCCATGTAAAATTGTGTGTTGTCTTTGTGTTCTTAATTTCTAGATCTTACTTGAATGCTTTTATTTTTATTGGTTAGGTTTTGAAAAATAAAATATTGTTAGATATTGATTCATCCCCCTTCTCAAAATCACCTTGTGCTCATCATTTTCAAGTGACACTATTAGGATTGCAAATGGGAAAATGATTAAACCTCCTAGATATCCACCTAAAAGGAAGCTAAAAAAATAATGTAAATGTGATTTGAAGGAATCACTCTTCTAATTGGAAATTCACTAGATGGTTGGAGGCAATAAATGCTCTTTTAAAAAACTATACAAGTTTTAAAATCTCCCATGTATACTGGGAAGGTCATGTGAGAGTAGACAAGGTTGTGAGCATGGTAATAGACATGGAGGTAGATGAAATCATGATAGACTTGGAAGTAGAGTGTCATTTTTCTTAGTGCTAGGTGTGTGATAAAACAACCTCTTGTAGAGGCTTAAATGAAGAAGTACAGTAGGAAATGATGCTTCGTTAAGGCAAGCTGAGGAGAAGTACACAAGCTCATGTGGAAATTATTGAGACTGGGCTTTAAAGGCAAAGATGGGAGACACATTTTCTTAATTTATCATTTCATTTCATAGATCTAGAATGGATACTATAGTGTGTTTGAAGCCAAAGAAGAGGCAAATGACATTTCTTGGTGAGCTTTTAGAACAACGATTTATGGCAATTTTTAAGCCTAATTGCGGGGTGGTGTTGCATGTGATAAGACTAGTTTTGGGCGACATGTACACAAATGAGGCAACACACTACCGGGTGAACACAAGTGTGGCGTTGATGTTCATGAAAATTGAAATGAAGAAAAAAATCCTATGTCCCAAATGTCTATAACAATAGGATCTAGGTTCCTTTCTCTAAAATTTCATTAGAAAGAGAGAAGATCACAAAGGGATAGGATTGACTTTTAACCTTGAGGTGAGCCAACCCTATTTTGGGATCTTGGATGTCTACTTTCTTATGACAAAAATGAATGATTTGCAATGATTTGGACTAATTTAAAGTGCATAAACTAAGTTGAAGAGCCCCCATCACCACCATGGGCTGATGTTGTTGATGTAGAACCAAGTTCAACAAATGAAACACAAGAGTCTTTAGGTGTAGATTGTGAGATTATGTACTCTCCCATAAAGGAGGGTGTAAAATCTAATAAACCCAAATCATCCCTAAAACATGTGTTTGAAGATGAATCATTTGTTTTTGACTCTTTGGACCTTGAGGGTGAGATTTGAGACTCCCCTTTGAAATGAGGTGAAAAATATAACGACCCCAAATTGTCATCTAAGAGTTTTATTGTAGGTGAAAAAAAATTATGTTTGCCATCAAATTGTATAGGTTCTACCTTTGAAGTTAGAATTAAAGTATTAAGAGAGTTGGCAATGTCACATGATCATGTTGAACTTGTGAATTATAGATTTTTTCATCTGCTTCAACCATGTATATCTTTTTGTTATATTCAAACTTCATCTCATAGTGAAGATTATATGAGACTCCTTTCATGGCATGAATCCATGGTCTCCCTAGGAAAAGGTTGTATGAAAGAGGTCCTGGCATGATATGGACAAGATTGGGAAAAACTATAGGTCCAAACTTAGTGGGTAATGTGATCATTCCTAATGGGTGCCTATTAACATTGTCAAATCCATGAATATTAACATCATGGGGTTGAATAAGCTTCTTGTCCACACTAATTTTATCTAGGAGATCAATGCTATAAACATTAAGACCCACTCCATTATCTATGAGAGTATGCCTAATTGCAGTTTCATTAATGATTACCTTTATCATTAAGGGTTCATGTTTATTTTGGATCTCAAGCAAGGGTAATTGATGTTGAGGGAATATGATATCCAAACTTGTCACTTGTATACAATAAAATGAGGTTGCTACATAATTCAATTTAACAAAAGATTGGATATTATTCTTCTGCAAAACTTCTTGGAGCATCCTTTTGTATGTAGGTGATGTTTGAATCAAATCCCAAAGGGAGATGTTTATTGGAGTACAATGATTTTTCTCAACAAGACCATACTCTTTACCACTGCGTTGGAGAATGTTATATGTGTGGGCTATAGTATGATAACTTGGTTGCTGCAACACATGTTCACTAAAAAGTTGCCTTGCAAAGTTCAAGATAGCACCTGGAGGTTTAGGAGGTCCTATAATAGGAGGTGACTAAGGAGGCTCACTAATTAAAGGAGATACAATTGTTACTTGCGCATTCATAACCTCAACTGAGTTACCTAGATGACCTTCTATTGAGGGTGGATCTAATATGAACTTAGCATCTTCATCTCTTCCATCCATCTTATTGTTTGTTGAGAGAAATGTATCAACGATATCATCTTCCTTTACTACCATATCTTCAAAAATGGGTAAATCATTAGAAGAGGGACAAACAATATTCTCAAGACGCTCAATAATTGGGTCTTCTAACACCAAGATACATTAGTCATAAGTAGGAGAGGTATCAGGAGAAGAACAACTAGGATAGTCATGATTGTCTATGATTGCATCCTCTTGCACCAAAGCTTTAGTGGATGATCTAGGTGAGATTAAGTCCTCAAGGGATTCATCTAACATGTCAAATTCATCACAACGAAAGTGCCTAGTAAGTATACAAGGTGCTTGTGGAAAGAGATCTAACATGACTAGATTACTATGCAATGTATGAATTTGTGCAAAAATGAAAACTAAGTGCCCAAATTATGCAATTCTTTAGAAAATATAAACAATTATCCTATAGATCTGATAATTTTCAATACTGAAATGCAACATTTTTTTTTCAATTTTGCAACAAATCAAAAAAATGACACTTTTCTTTTAGATGTAATAACAAAATTTCAAAATTTCAAAACAGACTTTGCAAGCAGGAACAAACTGATAATATAGAGACAAAACAATGTGCAATTTTTTTTAGGACACCTGTATAAAGATAGGTTTTCCCAAAGGCGAATGGGTTTGTGTAAAGGGTTCTAAAAAATGAAAATTTGAAGTTTTATGTTGTTTTTTTATGTTTATTTCTCCAGTTGCAAATAGTTTAGCCAATGACTATTTTTCCAAATTTTACTTAATTTTGGACAATGTAGGGGAGGGGGGCCCATAGTAGGGAAAAGACCAATATTAGGGATAGAAGTAGTCCTCAGTGGACCCCGCACTAGAGCACCTTAATATCCACTTGCAAAACACTTTTTTTCTCCATAAAGTACATAATCTGACAAATCATGTGATGCCACATTAGCGAAACATATTCAAATGACTTAGTGCCCTACTATTGGATTGTATGTGGTTTTTGAGTTTTTTTGGATACCTCAACAAAAAGCATGCTGATGTGGCATCATATTTGATGATTGGACCCTAAAAATATTTTTTTAAGTAGATGAGTAGCCAAATAAACTGTTGTACAAAATTGGGACTAATTTGAAATTATTTAGTATGAAATTTAAAAACTCAGAGTTAGGGTGCCTTACTATGGGCCCCTCTACCCTAATGCAAGATGCAATTGTGAAACAAATGTAAAAAAAAATTGGTAAGTTTTTGAATGCAAATTTTAGATCTAAAATGCAGTAATTAATTGATTCTAAGATGCCACAACTTGAAAATGCAATTTTGAAATTAAACAATGTAATGTTTTTCAATTTGAGACAATGTGATCTACATGAAAACAATGCAATAACAAAGGAAACTTTTGAATGCAATATTCAAATCTACTATGCAATACTTAAATAATTTGAAAATGTGAAATTTCATAATGATTTGATGCAAATTTGAAACAAAACTATGTAATTTTTCACTTGTTTTGAGCTAAAATGAAAGATGCAATGAACATGCAATGGACAATTTTAGATTTTAACCACTTAATGAATGCAATATGAATGTAAATCTGATCTAAATATGACTAAAAAAAACCCTAATGTAACCTATGATGCAATATGGAATGCAATGTTTTGAATTTTTATGACATTTTAGAATGCAAAGATGAAACCCTAACTAAGAAATGCAAATGCAAAACCTAGATCTGGGGTGAATTATGGAAAATTTTAGAAGGTATGTAATGTTAACATGTTGGTTCACCAAAATTAAATGAAGAAAAATGGATCATATGCACCAAGTTTCTATGATAATAGGATCTAGGTTCCTTTCTCTAAACTTTCATTAGAAAGAGAGAAGATCACAAAGGGATAGGATTGACTTTCAATCGTGAAGTGAGCCAACCCTATTTTAATCATTCCATTTGGATCACTCACTTACCTTTTTCATGTTTCATTATGGTGAACCTAATGTGATAGCATCTCGTACTGTACACTTTTACATGTATGAGACTTTGAGAATATCACATGCACAAGGCTGATAGGCTATCCCATGGTAGTGACGCTTGGTTACTCTCAAGCTTTTAGCTACACATTGAGACATATTTGGCAGGTTGGGGACCTTTGGTTTTGGAGAGTTATGTTTGATCAACTTGATGAGGATGGCATAGTATGGAGACCCTATAGGACCATACCACAGTGGCCAGATCCCACACAGTAGCTTGTGAGGATACAGTAGGACAAGCTCCTACTGAGGAAACATGATTATATAGTATTTCCATTCTACTACAATTGCATAGTGAGACATTTTAGACAAAGGCAGGTACCGCCTAGGCCATGACCTACATATCTAGGGGACATCCGATGACCTTCAACTGATTATGTCATTTCCAATGATTCCAATGAGGATACTGACATGCCCCTAGTAGCAAATCAAGATGACATAGGTGCCATGATAGCCTATGAGCAATGGTGGATGGGAGCACGACCTACAACAGTCTTCCTTATGCAACACCCCATTGTCGACGTTGAACCTCACCCAAGTTATGGGGAGGAGAGAGAGGATGAAGCCATGGATGGTGATACATATGATGAGGATAGAGTGATTGGATGGTTGATGAGGATGAGGAGGATGGGGAGGAGCAAACTTTGAGAGACGAGCTTACACAATGAATGGACATTGTAGATGCCCCCGATGAGAGACCCGTAGTTCCTCCCAGAATCACCCGATTATAGTTAGCGAGCGCAACAAGCATGACATCTCATGAGCATGGAGAGAGTAGTGGTGTTGGACCCTCCACACTTCATACCCATTATGATTTTGATTGATGAGTTGGTGACCTAGGTAATGATGTATTAATTTTATTATGATTTTAAGTTTTAGTTATGGTTTTCTTATTATATCATATTTTGATGTATTCTATGTTTTACTTGTTATATGTGACATTAGTGGGTGGAAAGATTTTGTTAGACGGGTCATTACATAGATGGCCCTTGTCTTACCTCCACATCAAACTACACAAGCAGAGCATGGGACACCACCTATGGTGGAGCACCATGTAAATATTTTTGATCCTTTTGCACAATGGAGGATTGCATATGAGGAGGCTATGAGTGCCCTTGAGGATTACAGAGTTTAGGATGTGCAGTCGAGCATTACACTAACGGAGCTTCAGGTTGCATATGAGGAGCTCCAAGCCACTTGATTTCTAGTCGAGAGTGAGTTAGTGGCTATCATACGGGCAGAGCTCAACAGACTTCAAGGAGATCTAGCTAAAGTTCAATAAAATCAGGTGAGAATACAAGTAGATAGGGATCTGATGGAGTAGGAATGCATCACACTACTCGCACACATGATTTTTGTAGAGGGAGAGCTCCAAGGCCTATGAGAGTGGATTAGTTCCATGAGCTGCTCACGATCCACTGTCCCCTGGCGAGCACCACCACTAGGCCCCGAGGGATCTAGTAGTCATAGGCCCACCTAGATGTACTTATGTTTATATTATGCTACATTATGGTGATTATGTATATAAACTTTTGTGATTAATATATAAGCATTTTGTTTCTATATGTGTTCTTATTTAGATTAGATGTCAATTAAACAATCTTGGTGTGGATTATTTAATAAATGTCTCCATGATCTAATTTTATATGTGTGATCTAACTAAAACACTTATGTTTATGTAGATACAACATTTGTATTAAGTGTAATCATGTTAAATTAAATGCTCCTTATGATCTAATTATGGAAAATTAAATGCATGTACTGATTTAATTTAACACAATACACATGAAATTGAACATCATCTAAAATAAAGTAATAATCTAACTAATGAACAATTACTCTGTAATTCAAGACATACAAGGAATGTTTGTCAAGAATGAAACAATGTGAGATAAAGTAGAAAACTATCTACTAAATCTAATAACATTCTTTAATATACATACTATTCAAAAGAGATAGTAATTGTAATATTTACGTAAATACACAACATTGATAGGTTCTTTAAGTGTAATATTCACGTTAGGTTCACCAAAATGAAACATAGAAAAAGGTAGTTAAGTGGGTAATCCAAAATGGAATTAATTAAATGGATGTATGACACACCTAAACCTTCTCTATTTTCATTAGGAAATAAAGAAAAATGGATCATATGTCCCAAGTATCTATAACAATAGGATCTAGGTTCCTTCTCTAAAATTTCATTAGAAAGAGAGAAGATCACAAAGGGATAGGATTGACTTTCAACCTTGAGGTGGATCAACCCTATTTTGGGATCTTGGATGTCTACTTTCTTATGATAGAAATGCCTATTTCGCAATGTTTTGGACTAATTTAAAGTGCATAAACTAAGTGGATTATATGACCTAACACTTGAAATGCAAAATTATATGATAATAAAAGCATAAACGACGATTTGCAGGTAGATCTAGGAAGTTTAGAGAATGGAAAATCTTCCCAGAAAAGTGGGTTTTGAGGTGTCTACAAGAACTCATTCATCGAAGGGTGAATGGGTCTTTGTATAGGGTTTTTTCTCAACTTTTGGAGTCCTCTGGTGCAAGATCTTAGCTTTTGTTCTCTCCTGGTTTCACTGTCAAAAAGCTGGAAATAAATTCTAAATTTTAGTTTCCATGACTTGACAACAATGTTGACAACAAATGCAACTTTACAAAATTTCTCCTTTGATCAAATTTCAATCCTTCTTCACTTATAAATCTACACATACAAAGAGAGAAACAAAAATGTTTGTTTTTGGGTGAATGGGGGTTTTCCCTAGTCAAATGCCATATTCGGTAATTAAACCTTGATAATGAAATAATGACAAAATGAGGGAATTGATGAAGGAACAAAGATTGTCGCAACTCACCAAACCATTAATGGCTAACCTTAGAGGACTAAAGTCTAACACATCACTCTAAGGTTTGTATCTTGCATGATTTGGCTTGATTTATTGATCGATTTGATGCTTGAATGCTTGGAACCTACATCACAATGTTAGCTCCAAAACATGACATGAAAACACATGAACTTTGACACGATCATATGATCTTGATTTTTTTTGTAGATGACTAATAAATCTGCTCTTCAATGCTCTTGACAATAATATTTTCTTTTGTGAAAGTTTCCTTAATGCTAGATGCTTTGAATTGATAAAAAGACTATATATGTATAGGTGATTTTCAAATTTCCTAACAATTAAACAAAAAAAGCCAATAATTATAATTTGAATTTTAAAAATTAAAATGCTACCAAAAACATATTAAAAATTGGGACCTAGGACTTAAGGAGGACTTATTCACCCTTGGGCGAATGGGTCCTAAGCCCTAAATCCAAGACACTCAATTTCCAAGGTGTTTAATTTGATGTTTGGAATTGTTTTTAAATGTAGGTCCCCCTTTCAAAAACAAAATGAATTAGGATTTTAAATGCATAATTGGATCAATTAGAGGCTTAATTAAGTCTAATTAATTAATGGGATGCAAACATAGTGTGAAAATGTAAAGGTATGCATTTTTCTATGCTACAACAATGTTGTTAGATACAAGGGAAGAAATAAGAGTTGTAAAGAAGATAATGGAAACCCTTGTGTGACCATGTTAGCATTGGGGAATGAAATCAATTCTGTATTGTGCCTCACCTAGGGTTGGGCTCACATTGAGAGGAAGGATATGGTTGTAGATTGCAAAACAACTGAACCCAACATGGGTCCCCTTTGTCATTTGGGGGTTGGGGATGAATCTCAACCTACAATGCCATCACACATGACTAGGCATCAATTTCCCCAAAAACCTTGTGGGGCAAAACATGGATGGCGTGTTGGACTGGTCCTTTGCTTTGATAAACTCATTTGTGATGGTAGAAATTGAGGAATGGGATGGTAACTAGTAAGAGAGGAAGGGGTAAGTTTACAAGTCTCTTTTTGTTTTCTATTGATATTATGGGTAGTAAATTAGCGTGTATGTATGGTCGAGATGCAAGATAGTATGCTCCATTGTTGTTGTAGACACTGAAAATTTGTCCTATGCCTACGACGACATTTTTTCACTAATGTTCATCCAAACTAATTAAATGATCTTATTATTTAATTAGATTAACCTCTTTCCTCCAAGTTCATTTTTCTTCTTATCCATATAATTATTCTAACTTTTCTCTAAGGTTAATTTTAATTGTTTAATTAGTTGACCACTTTTGACTAAATAATTATCTTTAATTATTTAATCTCTAATCTTGTTTATAATTAAATAAATATTTTTTATTTAATTAAATAACTAATTTCTAAATTCTTCTATAGTTAAATAAAAAAAATTATTTAATTATTCATATGGGTGTAAAAAATACATTTTATTTATTTATTACACTTACCTTGAGTTGATACAATAAATTGGGTCCACAAAAAGTTCAAAAAGTGGAAGTGTTTTTGTTGTTTTTTTAGAATTTGTCACACTTGGACTGAAAATTAGAAGCACTTACACATTGAGTTTTAAAAAATTCAGTAGTGTGAAATTTAGTATTTTGAATCTAGTTTTCGAATATGTAATTTATTCTAATACCCATATGATACAAATTAAATTTTAATAAGCATGTATAAAAACCACTTTTTAAAAGTCACTATTTTTTACTATACCATGCATGTGTATGGACACCACTTTTGACCTAAATAAAAATATTTTTCTAATTGCTTTTGGGGAAAGATGTGTAACAACATGAATATTGTTGAGGATATTTTTTTGTATTCTTTTTTAATATTTTTTTATTGAGGTTTTATTGGCCCTAATTGGTGTTTTTAAAAATTAGCATGTATAGATGGTATAATTGAAACTAAACTAAACATTTTTTTATTTTTTTTCATTGTGTAGAGAATTTTCTGAAGATTGATGTCATATATATTTTTTTGCAAAAAAGTTAATAGATAAAAAGTTATTAAAAAATTAAAAAGCTTGATATTTCAAGTTTATAGACCAGTTTTCTTAGAAATTAATTAAAAAATAGAAAAAATAACTAAATCTTAAAAAATTATATATTTGAAAACTAGACATTGTGATCTATAATGGGTTTTAATTTTATAGATTAATTCTGAAAAAAAGTCCAACTATATTGCCAAAGTTGGACATTTCTCTTGAATCTGCCTTAGTTTTTTAGTTGCAGGTCAAAGACTAAGGGTCAAGTTGCAAAACCTTTCCCGAGCCTAAAACCCAAGCAAAAAGTGGCTTGGAATTTCAATTTTTTTTAGAATGGGTACCCAATTAAGAACAAGTTCCCAATCCAAGGCTCGAGTTTCCTGTTCCTAAATGGGTACCCGTTTTCTTAAAAACAAGTACCCATTCCTTTCAACTTTTTTTTTTTGCCCAAACTTCCCCTCTTCATGGACCCAACTTCTTGCACTTACCCCCTTATCTCTTCAATATTTCCATTTTCATTCATCAGTCAACTATATCTTATCTTTGAAATTTAGATCTTTTAGAAATCATCAATTTTCCTCCATTTTGGAATCAAAATCTTTTCAAAATCATCATCTTTCCTTCATCTTAGAAACATATTTAGTTAAAGTTAAGCATGAAATTAAAAAATTCACGTGCACCATTATCCACCATTTTAATTAGATAATTCAACATTATCTCTTCTTGAATTAAAATGACAAATTTTCCTTTCTTTCCCATGATCTCATTCGTTGATATTCTCTTCAATCCAGACTGTCAATCAAGCTTTTGTCTTTTATAAATTTGACCTTCATCCTCTTTCTAGTCTAACCATAGTCTTCAAAATATTTCCATCACTATTGTCTTGAGCTTGTCACATTTTGTGCATGCAATTCTAAGAGCAATAACAACTACTTGAAAAGCAAGGTGGAGAAGGACAATGGACGTAAAATAATATTGATGTGAGAAGGTGTAAGATTTGTTTAATTTGCATACTTCTTGCATTTCCTTTTCATACTTCATTGGTAGATTAGGACTGTTAGTATAAGTTTAATGGTTTTTGTGGTTTCCAAATTGATTTTTGCATTTGAATCTGATTTTTGATCTTACATTTGGTGAACTTGACGTGAATACTAACTCTTTTTTATTAACCTTGTTGTTTGTATTTCTGGTGTTTTTTTATCTTGAAGGTTGCAGGTACTTTCAAGAGGCTGTGAAAATCACACTTTTGGTGCTAGATAACATTTAAAACTAAAAAATATATTTTTCAAGCATTTTCTTTGTTAATCCATACATTGGTATGGATTTGTACTTTTGGATTGTTAATTCATTGTTGCACATCTTAAATTTCTATTCATAATTTATTTATTTTATTTTCTAATTAAAAAATTAATTAACAGAGGTTTAATCACCTGGTGAGACTTTTTACTCCTCGTTTTCACAATTTTTGAAAATACCAACCTACAGTAAAATAGGCATAACTTTTAAACCACTAATCAGAATCTCAAGTTTTTATAGGCATTGGAAAAGCTAATTCTAATGTGCATGTTGTGAATTAGGTCATTTCTTCAACTCAAAAATAATAAATTAGGTATAATTAGTCAAATTGAAAGTTCTAGTTTCAAAACTTCAAACAAGCACATGCATGAACTTGCTTTTTGGCAATTTTTTAAATTTCATAAAAAAATCATGAGAATTCTAATGGTGTGCTTAGTTTTCTAATTTGAATTATTTTGTTATGTGTTTTCATTAATGATTTAATCCAACACTTTTCCACCACGAAAGAGAAAAACACAAACAATCCTCTTTTGCAATCCAAAGAGAAAAAAATAAACTTCAAACAAAATTGGTTATGCAGGACAATATTAAGAAGACAAGTTTATAGACAATTTTAGTTTTACTTGCTTATTTTGTTTGTCTTTTCAAATCATTGTATTGAAGGATTAAAATTAACAATAGACATTTTGATATGGTTAATTAAAGAAAAAGTGTCTTTTAATCCTGAAAGAGTGTGTGTGTGTGCTCTTCTTTGGAACACTTGTGTGATCTTGAGAATCAAAAACACCACATTTTCTTTTTCTTTTCAGGGGGCTTATCTAGCGATTTCGTCACCCTAGAGGATGACCTAAACTCCAGTGTTTGGAAAAAGTATAAATAGTGGGGGGTGAATCAAAAGACACACCTCTTGGAAGTTGTGAGTTTGTCATTGGGCTAAGCCCCCAAGAACTTTATACCTTTGGGAAATGAGCGAGAAGAGTGGGTTACCCTCTTCCCCCAATTGTTTGACTTTCTTGCACTTTCAAATTCACAAGATTAGGCCTCATGTGTCCTTGTGGCATATAGATGGTTCCATTAGAGATCCTTATAGCCTAGTTTAAGACTTATTGACTATTGCTTAGTGTAGTACAAGGTACAATATCGTGCTTGAAGCTACTCACCATGTGTCCCCTTGAGTAGAGATATAAATTATTTGGTTTGGTTTTTCTAGCTTCCTTGGGAGAGAAGAAAGGTGATCATGTTGTATTAGGCCTGTGCCACTAGACCTCTAGCTATCCACTCTCGAAAGAAAGGTGTCTCACATTGATCTTAGGATATTAAAACTTTTGATTGATGCACCTACACTAAGTTAACACTCCTACTTTATTAATTCTAGGCTTGTTCATGTGTTTTCTTTGTTTGCTTTGGTTAGAGTAAAACCTCCCCATCTAAAACCCAACGAGAACCATATCCTTCTTAAGCCTTAGTTTTTTTAATCTTCTATATTTTTATTAGTATAGGATTTCAAAACTTCAAAAATTCATTTTTTTTAAAACCCCAAAAATCTAAAAAAAAAACAAAAACCAAAATAGTCTTTGATTGCTTTTCCTCACCTCTTTCTAGGGTTTAGAATCCAACTATTATCTACCAACTCAACCATCCTCTACATCCAAACCAAAACTACACTGACATATCCATCCAAACCATCTCATTGTCCATCCTAATCTAAGTTTATAACCATGCCTTCATGTTACCTTAATAATCTCCTTAGTCAAGCTGAAAACCAAAAAGTTGCAATCCCTAATAATCATACATCTACCCTCCTTTCCAATAACCCACAATCCCTAGTCATTCATACATCCACCCTCCTTTCCAACAGCCCACAATCCCTACTCAGCCATCTATCTATCCTCCTTTCCAATAATCCATAATTCCTAGTCATCCATCCATGTTCCAATAATACCACCCAACCACAATCCCTAGTCATCCATCCATGTTCCAATAATACCACCCAACCACAATCCCTAGTAGCCTATCCATCAATGCTCAATACAATCGAAAATCCCTAGTAGCATGTCCATCAATCCTCAATACCAATCACCCACAATCCTTAGTATCCTATCCATCAATCCTTCATACTAACAAACCACAATCCCTAGTCATCCATCCATTTCTCATCCACACCAACAACCCCCAACATTCCAACCTACTTACCAACAACTCATAAGCTCTAGTCAGCCATCCACCTACCCTTAATATCAACAACCAATTAACACAATCTCTACCATTAATCCCCAGCAAACATCCATTAGGTATCCTTATAATAACCTTGACAAGGTAAGACAATCTTCCATCCAAAGCCTTCCTCAACACAAAACCATATCACAAATCCCTATCTCCCATACATATCCTAAATCGTCATCCCCATCACCAGACCAAGAAAGTATTATATCCTCCACCTACTATCACAATCCTTCATCCACTTTAATCCATTGCAATTCACTCCATCCCAATCCACAAATACATTCTATAAAAACCCACTTCTCAATATTTTCTATCAATTCCTACATGAAAGAAAATTTAGGCAATCCCATCATATTGCTAATCTTACACCATGCAACTTATCTTTTGCCATCATTCCCTCCATCACCTATCAAGCTAACTCAAGAGCTTCCTATCTAAAACCATGAGTCCAATCAAGAAAGTCAAATCATTATCTAAAATAACATTCGATTATCTAAACCATTGGATCTATGTCAAGATAAAAGTTCAAAGCATGATGAAATAAACTCCAAGATAAATCAAGATCAAGTTACCTAAGAAATCTCTTTAGATGATCATAACATCCATGATAATTCAATCCTTGGTCATGATCCTATCCTTGAGTCTATCCAAGAATCCCCTCTAGATGATCATGGCATCCATGATAATTCAATCCTTGATCATGATCCTATCCTTGAGTCTATCCAAAAAAACCCCTCTAGATGATCATGACATCCATGATAATTCAATCCTTTATCATGATCCTATCATTGAATCTATCTAAGAATCTGTTAGAGTATAGGACCACCAAGAGGGGGGGGGTTTAATCAATGGTCTAATGAGGAACCAAATTTTATCAATTAACTCACTTGTATTATACAAAGAGATCTATTGAAAACACTTCAAACATTATAGGTATTGAATGTTGAGTGAGTCACATAGATATATAAATCAAAACATGATACTTGAACAAAGATGACCTATTAAACACAATATGAAAAACCATCAATAGGAGACATAACATGAGTATTATGAGTGGAAAACCCTAGAAGGGTGAAAAACCACCTTGAAAAATAAACTTTATTAAGCTTCATTGGCCAAAAACCTCACTAGTTACATTCTATGCCTCACTGGAAACACCTCACTAGTATCAAGTTCTATGCCTAGCTAGAAAAAATTTATGCCTCACCGACAACACCTCACTAGTATCAAATTATGTGCCTCATTGGAAAAATAGTATGTCTCACTAAAAAAAAACCATACACCACTTTCATCAATTTTAGAAGAAACAAACAAAAATCAGAGGGTTACTCTGTTTCAGTACAATTCATTGCTCATGTGATCTATCTCTGTATTAGAAATTCAACATGTTATCACCTAAAATTGCACCCTGTTGAACCTGATGTTCAACACCTCAGTGTAACATGGGAAGACCTCTAAAGTTGTGGGTCACTTGTAGACATAGGTCAACCTCCGAAGAAGGCCAGCTTCCTTTGGAATCACCTAAACTACTAATTCTGTAAAGGGAAAAGGAGGAGTGCATAAAAAAAAACTAAACCCTATGGTGATACACCGAACTGATAAGAGCAATGGAATACTTTGATTTACACTTGAAAATTGACAATGAACATAAAATTACACATCAAATCTGTAAGCTTTGCATTAATGTATCACAAACAGGTTTGATTCACACACTTTTTCAAGAGAGGAAAATATTTTTCACATACTAGAATCCATATGTGATTATGTAAACACAGTTTGTGATTTGTATAATGATACTTTTGCAAAGGAAGGCATGAAAACAAAAGATAAAGTTATAAAGGAATAGAAGAAATTCAAAAAATAACTTGATCATTAACCTGAAATGCTCAACACTTTGCAAGAACAAGATGGTAATTTGAATCATCAACAGTGACCAAGGTAAACTCTGTAAACTATGCTCCAAAATGAGTTACAGAAGTTTGCTAATCTGAGAAAGGACTGCAAAAGTCACAAACTTTCGAAAAGCATAAGGAGAACTCCTTTACAAAGAGGAAAAAATTGCCATATATACTAAAAGTGTCAGCCCCTGCCCTAGGGCTTACAAAAATATCAGCCTCCAGAAAGATCCGCCCCTAGATCTTTTAATGAAGTTAATTTTGCATTCGATTGCATCCTCATGTCCATGTTGGTGACAGATTTCCCTCAAGAGAAGCCTTCAGATCTTATGTAATACTTGCATTTACTTACGGCCTTCGTGTCCTTCCTCGACCCTTTTTGAAGGGCCGCTTTGAATGCTCTAAAGAATTAACATTAATGTCGATCCCCCTTTTCTAGTAGCAATCCTAGCTGTCACTATGAATCACAGTTTCTTCTTCCTTTCTGCCTGATTCTCGCTCCAGATCTTTCTTCAAGTTGATCCCCCCTAGAAGCAGCATCAGATATTCCTTGTTGCCAGGCCTCCATAGAGACAACACTACTGCCTTCGAACCAATTCATCATCCTTGATCATAGAGCAGATCCATACTGCATACAGTCTATTGATCTTCTTCAAACCGGTCACACTGCCACAGTTCACCTTTAGCTTTCTTCAATTGGGTGAACACACTCCACGTAAGATTCTCAGGCAGTCAAAGGTCCTTCAGACAAAATCGCATGTTGGTGAGACACTAATCGTATCTCCCCAATGCGATTAGACCTCGTAGTAGCATTTGACAAGACATACGACGGTCGGCAAGACCTCATAGCGAGCGGCCAAAGTTATATCGATATCCATTGTGGTCGCTGAGACAATTGTTATTGGAAAGAGGTCATAGCGAGCTTCAAAAGTCATACCGGTATCGCCTTTGTTGTCACCCAAACCATCAACAAGACTATATCACTTTTGGCAAGAGGTTTTTCCGAAAGCACATGACAATAGATAACACTTCAACCAGACCATCAGCAAGACTTCATCAGGTCGGCAAGATGTTACAGTGAGCCCTTCATCTTTCTCCCTGAGATCAAACCTTTCACTTCGGCAAGACTCTCCTTCTTCAACAAGATGTTACAGCGAGCCCTTCATCTTTCTCCCTGAGATCAAACCTTTCGCTTCGGCAAGACCTTATGCCGAATTCATTCCGCTTCGGCGAGACCACCAGCAGGCGGTAGGACATTACCTCGAAGCCACACCCTCTTTTTCCAAGACCTTGACCATTCGGCCAGACCTCACGGCGAATGCAAATCTTACTCCCCGCTAACGGCCTTGTGAGAAACTATCAGCGAGAATTTCGTCTATTGACAAGACCTTACTCTAAAGCCACCTTGTTTCGGTGAGACCTCACATGGGTCAGCAAGACCTTATGCCGAACCCTTTATCTTTCGGTGAGCTCGGAACATTTCGGGGAGACCACCAGCGGTCAACGAGACTTTACACTGAGGGAATTTTGTTTCGGTGAGACCTCGCCCTGTTGGTGAGACCTTACGCTAATGATGCCTCCCTGAGCTTAACATTATGCCAAGAGTTCCATTCTTTCTGTGAGACTTCGTTTGATCAGCAGGACGTCATAGCAAACAAGGGTTCTTTTCCCCAATGACAATCCCTTTTCGATGAGCTATCCTTGTGCACAACGATCGGTGTGACTTCTTTCTAGTAGAGAGATACATAAAAAACTCCTGGTGACCAAGATATCTTGGCGACCATGAGGATTTCAAACAGGTATAACATACTGCTAGTTGGCAAGACATTCAGCTGGTCTCAACAACTTTCTCATCAGGGATTTTATGCTCAAATCTGACTGAGGCAAGGCTTTCCAATAGAATTTCTTATGAAATAGCATCAGATGAAGACCTTCCCAATGAAATCTGAACACCTACACGCTGGGCTCAACCCTTATGGGAGCCACATCTAATCCACATGCCGAATTTAAGACATAATTTCCCCTGCTTGAGCCCATAGGTGAAAATTGGGTAACATTTCTGGTGACCTCAACTGGATGTTTGCCTGCTAAACATGAAAACCAATAGCCTAAACTTGTCCATTGGGCATGGAGTCATTGTTCTGCTCTTCAAATTTTTGAAAACCTT
The DNA here is from genome assembly GCA_007258455.2 of Sequoia sempervirens. NCBI lineage: Eukaryota > Viridiplantae > Streptophyta > Pinopsida > Cupressales > Cupressaceae > Sequoia > Sequoia sempervirens. The sequence continues at coordinate 50,932 of VDFB02260425.1, forward strand.
GTAACTCAACACAAACCACACAAACTAAAAGAAACTACTGCAATTTTGTTGAAGAAAGAATCTGAAAAACCAGGTGCAGCAACTACACTTATTGAAAAACATGACAAAACTAAAAATGAAATGTGCCAGCAGGAACTTATTGAAAGCATAACTGAAACTCTACCCTACCCTATACTAACCAACAGAGTTAGTGCTCAGACATGACCATTCACTGGTTGTGAGAAGTAGTTTCCCTTTCTTAACAACAGAGGATGCGTCAAATCCTTAAGATCAATGAAAAAGAGATATGTAAATGACAAACATTTGATTAACTGTTGTAGAAGAGTCTGAAACATCTCAAAAGGTATCTCCTCCTTGTTTGATTGTCCATCAAAGATGTTGTTTTGAGGCATATAGCTGAAATTAACTTGTTGCTCTTGGCACATTGCAATCACATGCCTTGGCAGAAACATGAATTGTTGTAATTCTATAGACCCCTCCTTGGACAAATATCTGATCGGACACCCTTTAGAGAGCATAAAACTTGGCCTCTCACTGCTGCCTTCATGTTTATAAATTATTGGCACTCCATCTTTCCGATTAGACTGCTCCACTGCATGCAGTGTAAGATTTCCCTTTTTCCTTCTTGTTGCCTCAATTTTAATCTGATCTGAAAAAGATGTTGATCTGTCATCAAGTGATGAAGGAATGATTACTTCTTTCACCCAAAAAGGATAATCATATAGTCTCGGTTCACATGGCATCAAACTGTCATCAATGTTAGAGCAAAAATCCTCTATAATATTTAGGAAAATATTCTCATCTGATTCATAATTGTGAATTGGGTTCATATGAGTCTTATCACCCTGCTACTTAAGGGTAGTAACTGATGTTAGTAAGCATGTGTTGTCTTCATCCTCATCAAAAAATTCAGGTAATTCCTCAAACAAACTAGCTAAATCCTGAGAGTCAACCTCTATTTCCTTGTTTAAAACATGTTCAACCTGATCTCGTTTGTCATCTAAGTTTAAGACAAAGGACTCAAGATCATTCCAAAATATGGCTTCTTCACAATCATCATTTACATTACTTTCTGGAATTAGATGAGCAGCCTCCAACTCAACCAACAACTCATCACATTGTTTTTCATCTTCCTACTGCAAGTCTATTTTGCAAATGGTATCAGGACATGCATGCCTAAGTTGGCCCTCTTGAATAAGAACAAGTGACTGTTCATGAAGATTCATAGCTTGATTTGCTACATGTACTTGACTGAGCAATAGAAGAGGATCTCTGAAACTTGGAATGGGAGCCTCTTGAACTAGATTTGGAATTTTGAAGTTAGGATGCTTGGTCCAAGAAGGCCGCCAAGGCTGTTCAGTAATTTGATTACTTGGTTCAGGCTCTTGATATGACTGAAAATGAGAGTTCATGGGCTCTTGTAGGGATTGAGCTATTGAAATAGAGGGAACTTGAGGAATCTCTTGAATTTCTTGAAGGAAAATAGGCACTTCATGTGGCTGGACAAATTCAGGTTGTACCAGCATAGGCTCTTATATTGGTAAAACATCTCTAAAACTTGGAACCTTGATTTCAAAAGGGGTAAAAGACTCACTTTGCTTGAAACTTGGAAATTTAAAGTTACGAACCTCCTCCTGAACAGGCTGATGTGGAATATAAGGAGCTACTTGGACCTCATGCCTCTATGTTTGAGCAAGCAAAAGCTTCATTTGCTCCTCTTTTGTTGCTAACTCCCTTTTGAGCTTTTCCCCAAACCTTTTCCTCTGCGTCAGTAATTATTGCTCATGAAGGTAGGCCTGATAGGCCATCTCTTCTTCTTGTTGATTGTACTCCTACTAATGAATATAAGCTTGATAAGCAAGCTCCTCCTGCTGCCTATTGACCTCCTGCTGATTTTCAATTTCTTCAAACTGCTTTTGGAAATATAGACATATTCTCTATACTCATTTTATCCAAATTTTGAGGCTCATATGAAGAATAACTTTGCTTATTAGAGATAAAATAACCCTCCTGGGGTTGTTGATGAGCATAAGCATGTCGTTGCAGAACTTGTGCAGGGTTGGTGGGTGGTAGGCCAATTGAGCTTGTTGGTAACCCGCTGCTACATAGTTATTTTGAGTAAAACTAACAGTATGCTCAATAGGGTATGACTGATAAAAAGATGCAGGCACAATACCTTCATGAAATGGTGAATGGTAAGACATACTACCATGAAACCAACACTTAGATTGCTGAAACCAGTTACTTCGGGCTTGGAGTCACCAAGTATGTTAAAAACTTGCCTCCAAAGGTAGAAAGTACTGTTGTACACACCTAACAACAGTAATACATGGTACAAAAGGAACTGACACAGTCAGTTCTCCGTCCCACCGGGTGTGCCAAAAACTGTTATCACCTAAAATTGCACCATGTTGAACCTGATGTTCAACACCTCAGTGTAACATGGGAAGACCTCTAAAGTTGTGGGTCACTTATAGACAGAGGTCAACCTCCAGAGAAGGATGGCTTCCTTTGGTATCACCTAAATTACTGATTTTGTAAAGGGAAAGGGAGAAGGAGTGCATAAAAATAAAACTAAACCCTATGGTGATACACCAAACTAACAAGAGCAATGGAATACTTTGATTTACACTTGAAAATTAACAATGAACATAAAATTACACATCAAATCTGTAAGCTTTGCATTAATGTATCACAAACAGGTTTGATTCACACACTTTTTCAAGAGAGGAAAATATTTTTCACAGACTAGAATCCATATGTGATTATGTAAACACAGTTTATGATTTGTATAATGATACTTTTGCAAAGGAAGGCATGAAAACAAAAGATAAAGTTATAAAGGAATAGAAGAAATTCACAAAATAACTTGATCATTAACTTGAAATGCTCAACACTTTGCAAGAACAAGATGGTAATTTGAATCATCAACAGTGACTAAGGTAAACTCTGTATACTGTGCTCCAAAATGAGTTACAAAAGTTTGCTAATCTGAGAAAGGACTGCAAAAGTCACAAAATTTTGAAAAGCATAAGAACTCTTTTACAAAGAGGCAAAAATTTCCATATATACTAAAAGTGTCGGCCCCTACCCTAGGGCTTACAAAAATATTAGCCTCCAGAAAGATCCACCCCTAGATCTTTTAATGAAGTTAATTCTGCATTCGGTTGCATCCCTGTGTCCATGTTGGTGATAGATTGCCCTCAGGAGAAGCCTTCAGATCTTATGTAATACTTGCATTTACTTCTGGCCTCAGTGTCCATCCTCGAACCTCCTTGAAGGGCCGCTTTGAATGCTCTAAAGCATTAACATTAATGTTGATCCCCCTTTTCCAGTAGCGATCCTAGCTGTCACTATGACTCACGGTTTCTTCTTCCTTTATGCCTGATTCTCGCTCCAGATCTTTCTTCAAGTTGATCCCCCCTAGAAGCAACATTAGATATTTCATGTTGTCAGGCCTCCATAGAGACAACACTACTGCCTTCGAACCAATTCATCAACCTTGATCACAGAGCAGATTCATACTGCATACAGTCTGTTATTCTTCAAATCAGTCACACTGCCATGGTTCGCCTTTAGCTTTCTTTGATTGGGCGAACACAATCCACGTAAGATTCTTAGGTGGTCAAAGGTCCTTCAAACAAAATCGCATGTTGGTGAGACACTAATCGTGTCTCCCCGATGCAATTAGACCTCGCAGCAGCATTCGACAAGACATACGACAATCAGCAAGACCTCGTAGCAAGCGACCAGAGTTATATCGATATCCATTGTGGTCGCTGAGACAATCGCTATCAGAAAGAGGTCATAGCGAGCTTCAAAATTCATACCGATATCGCCTTTTTTGTCACCCAGACCATCGGCAAGACTATATCACTTTTGGCAAGAGCTCTTTCCAAAAGCACCTGACAGTAGATAGCACTTCAACTAGACCATCGGCAAGACTTCATCAAGTCGGCAAGATGTTACAACGAGCCCTTCATATTTCTCCTTGAGATCAAACCTTTCACTTCAGCAAGACTCTCCTCCTTCGGCAAGATGTTACAGCGAGCCCTTCATCTTCCTCCCTGAGATCAAACCTTTCACTTCGGCAAGACTCTCCTCCTTTAGCAAGACCTTATGCCGAACTCATTCTACTTCGGTGAGACCACCAGTAGGCAGCAAGACATTACCCCGAAGCCACACCCCCTTTCGCCGAGACCTCAACCATTCGGCCAGACCTCACGGCGAATGCAAATCTTACTCCCTGCTAATGGCCTTGTGAACAACTGTCGGCGATACTTTCATCTATCGGCAGGACCTTACTCTGAAGCCACCTTGTTTCGGTGAGACCTCACATGGGTCGGCAAGACCTTATGCCGAACCCTTTATCTTTCGGCGAGCTTGAAACATTTCAGGGAGACCAACAGCTGTCGGCGAGACTTTACACCGAGGGCATTTCATTTTGGCGAGACCTTGCCCTGTCGGTGATACCTTACGCTGATGACGCCTCCCTAAGCTTAACATTACACCGAGAGTTCCATTCTTTCGATGAGACTTTGTTTGATCGGTAGGACTTCATAGCAAACAAGGGTTATTTTCCCCAATGAAAATCCCTTTTCGGCAAGCTAGCCTTGTGCACAACAATCAGTGTGACATCTTTCTAGTGGAGAGATACATAAAAAACTCCTGGCGACCGAGATATCTTGGTGACCATGAGGATTTCAAACGGGTATAACATACTACTAGTCGGCAAGACATTCAGCTGGTCTCAGCGACTTTCTCATCAGGGATTTTATGCCCAAATCTAACTGAGGCAAGGCTTTCCAATGGACTTTCTTGTAAAATAGCATCAGATGAAGACCTTCCCAATGAAATTTGAACACCTACACACTGGGCTCAACCCTTATGGGAGCCACATCTAATCCACATGCCGAATTTAAGACATAATTTCCCCTGCTTGAGCCCGTAGGTGAAAATTGGGTAGCACAACACACACCATCTCCATAATTCACCCATACCACATCACTTATATGCTTCAAAAAAAAACTTCAATGAATCATAACATATATCAATAAACACACTACAAACATCTTCATCTGCAAGATAAAAAACATTATCTGATGTTATACACTGTTTCATCAAATCCTCTCTAACAATGATTGATCTTCACAAACACACAACATTAACATCTTCCATTACCCTTATTCAAACTCATTTCACAGTTCAAATGCACTGGCAAATATTTTAGCGATTGTTGCTACAATTCAATTAAGCGGAGACACTCTTTATAACATAGATGATCAAAATCATCTACTATTCATCACTTGGACAAAAGATAATCTCTCAAGATCTTCAACAACGTATTCCTTTCATAGACCCATTATACATTCCACCCAATACACACTATAATGACCAAATGCATGTTAATCTACATTCCCATCACCTACCCATTGGAATTTAAACAGACTTTAAATATCATTTGTTGATCTAAGGTTTGGTGTCATGTTATCAATTAAACAAGATCCTTTTATTTCCTTTGGGAGGTATAATGAAAGTCTTCAAAAATAACCATTTGTGTCATTCAACTACAAAATAGCATGTAACTACTCCAAGAGATATGACAACCACACACCTATCAAAATACACCTTTGGGAAATAGTTAATAATGTTTAAATAAGAGCCTTTGATCTCATACTCCCGCCTCTTCACCAAACAAATTAATACCATTGATTTTTCTTTAAGCAAGGTGACCTGTTGAGCAAGTAAAGAGGGGTCGATACCCAATGGTTTTGAAACCCTTGAACAATGACTTAAGTGACTTTTAACCTAGTATTATAAGTCACCTTTCAAATATAAAAAAGGTATATTGAACATTGAAAACCATGTAAACCCTAGGTTCCTTTGTAATTTAGGGTTTTAGAACAAACTTGCAAGCAATGAAAGAACCCATAACAACTTTAAACAAATTCAATGGGATTGAAAACTTGTAATTGATCTATAACCTTTGATTTTGACCATATACCTTTGATGCAGAATATTATGCATTTGAAATTGGTTTAGATCCTTGTAGAAGCATGAATATCTCATCAACATACACCAACCATGTTTTTATGCCAAAAACCTATCCACTGAATACCTCTGACTTTTTCATGAAACAACTTTGCCAAACTTTTGCAACAACTATCAATACCTTTTGCACCAACACCATGTGAACAAGTAATGAATGACCAACAAGTACTTTGACATGAATATCAATAACCACTTTGGCTATAGATCACCAAATGAATGAACAACCTCTTTGAAACCAATCTATGACAACACAATGAAACAACTCACTCTGCATGTAGTTGGCATCAAACACCTTTTGCATTACCAACTCCATTTACCTTTGACATCAATGACAAACAACATCAACAAAATCCACTCTAAATGATCATAACATTCATGATAATCCAATCCTTGATCATGATCCTATCCTTGAGTCTATCCAAGAATCCCCTCTAGATGATCATGATATCCAAGTTAATCCAATCTCAGATCAAGATCTTATTCCTAATCATGTCATCCAAGATAAGCTTATAATTTTTCAAGAACCTACCTATGATCAAGAAATCCAAGATGATCCCTCATCCACCTACATGGAATCAATGATCAAAAACTTGAAGGTGATCTTATACAAACCCCATCTATGTCCATTTCCCAAGATGAGACACTTGTCTCCCTTGGACACACAAATAATCAAACAAATAACATGGATCATAACACACAAGAAGATAAAGAAGCTACCATGGATCACATCAACATGCAAAATGATCAAGAAGCAATAAGCATGGAAAAGGATAAATCCAAAGTATCCTATCAACTAAGATCATCTAATTTTGTCAAATCAAGATTTATTGAAGATGAGAAAATACCAAGCAGTGGAACTTTCAACTACACAATGATGGGTTAACACCTTTCTTTCAAAACAACAAACACCCCATCACACATAGAATATTTTTGAGCATGCAATATCAAGGAAGAGGACTAGACCTACATAAGAAAGACATTCTAGAACCAAATACAGTTTCATGAAAATCTTCGATATCAAGATCTTGGTTATTCTTCAATCAACAAATCAAATGATGTTAGTGATCCTCCACAATATTAGGGAAAAATTTATCCAATACAACCATCAAAATGGGGGCCATGATTAGTCCTTACCATAAGGTTTCTGCCAACATTCCTTCCATCCACACCATAAACCATCATTCCCAATTCATTAAACCTACCAATTGGAACCAACAAAAACAAAATTCTTACAAATCCAAAGTCCAAAATCAAATGTCAAAATCCATTAAATCCAAAAATCCAAGTGGACAAATGAAGTTAAAATGGATCCCAAGGAAAAATGGATCAAGTAAAGAAAAGAGTCAAAATCCAATTGTCAATCAAAATATGGAGATACAAGAAAAGGGGTCTCCCACATATAAAAAATGTCCACCTTCAAAATGGTCATCACACAAGGCATATAAGAGTGTTGGTTCTAAACACCATCCCAGTCTAAAATCTAAACTCCATCATCCATCATTCCACATTTGGAAAGTGAAAAGATCCACATTCAAAATGCCAAATAATTCATCTACATCTACCATCACTAATTATAATCCAACATCTCACCTAAAGTCCAAAAATCTTACATCACAAATCCATTGCATTTTGACAGCAACACTTTATCATAGGGACTCTCATGGCACTCTATCAGAATGTACGCATTTCGATAAGGCCAACCCTAGAATTAATAAGGATCACAATGACATCTAGGGGTTATATACAAGCCCCATGATCTTGACAAGGAAACTCCTCCATAGAGGTCACTATTGGCATATGATGACACTAGCATCTAAACAACACCATCAAAGGATTTAGAACAATCAACTATCATCTAAAACATCAAGGCCATCTAGAAAATACAAAAAAAATAAAAAATAATTTGAAAATACAAAAAAATAGTAAAGAGAAATAATTCATCTAATAGTGAAAATCATTTTAGTGGCGCTTTGGATAAGTACCATGATAAAAACCTGGTAAACAAGTGTAATGCGTAAAATCACTTATCTATGTGAACCATTACACTTGGGGGCAAGTTGTCTCATATTCCATGCCTTTTCATGACATTTCCAGCTATCTATCCAATACATGTCATTTCCATCCATCTTCCCTACCTACCTTGATCTTGATAATGACTAAACTACCTTGATCTTGATAATGACTAGGGCACAAACATAAATAATGCTTTGAAAAATTCTTGACATGTCAATCCTTTTTCCATGTACTATAAAACATCAATACAATTCCTATATAGCATTATTGAACCACATATCTTGGATAAAACAAGTTATTCCTATGCGACATAGTCCTTGGAGATCATATCATAAATCATCCATCAAATAATCTTCATGTCTCCTATCCTCTACAAAAGCAATCCATTATCCTTTTACCCTTATCATAGGACTTGGTTTTCCCTTGGACCATTGGTTCTAATCTTCCAATCCACTTATCCAACATCCCTCCATAATCCCATCCAATCCTAAGGTTAGTCCATCCAAGTGCAACAATCTTAATCCATACAAACTTTCTATACAATCTAATGCATCATCCAAAACATTCCTTGGTTTTGTTCCCAACCTTGTTGCAAACCTTGATCCTTTAGTCACATTATCATCATCGAGATATGTCTTTCCTAGTCCTCATGTTGTTTTTGGGATGTTTCTTTTTCATATCAACATCATCATCATCATCACCAATCAATTGGTTTTAAGCTTGACTAGGGGCAAGATCATGTTTGTCTTTGTATCCTTGTGCATGCTTTCTTGCTTTCTTGTGTGTATATTTCATATGCATTTATCATGATCCTTATAACATACCATCCATAAAAAAATCTCGCCTTCCATGCCAATTCATAATCAACAATCCACCAATACATAATAAGCTTTAAACCCATCCTAATATGCCCTCCATAATAAATTGTCCCTTGCTAAGACTGACACTCTAATCAAACATAGACAAAAACCAGGCTACAAAACATTTAGCTTAACAAATCAAGAAACAATAGGCGAACTACCAAACTAGCCTTCATGTCTAACTAATCAATTTCCTAATCAACATCATTTATCAATATTATCCATAATTTGTCTTATATAGGGTGTTGCATCCTCAAAAATAGACTTCTTGTCAAGTATACAATATGTTCCATGTCTTGAAACCAGACACCATATTTAGAACCTTATCAAGAATCACTCAGTTTTGGCATGAAGATCTAAATGGTTGTTGATTCATTTGGTCTAGTTAGTCTTATCTTTCATTTGATTTATCTTTTGTCATGGTCCTATGCTGCTCAAGGATATCCATAAATGATTAGAAGAGTGAGGATGGATCATGAATTTTGTTTTGATTTATGTTTATGGTTTTTCTTGACAATATTGATGGGGTAACTAAGTTCCTTGTGTGTGATTGGTGTTCCATTTGGTATAATCAAAATATCCTATGCAATTCAAAGGTCAACTAACACTTCCTTGCATTAGGATCAACATGTTGTGTGGTTACTCCTTCACATATTCCGATAGGGTTCTATTGTCACTAGTATGAGTCATGACACTTCTTGTCTACAATGTGTCTATCTATGCAAAGGGATAACATATCGCACCTCATCCTTTTCATACTTTGATATAAGTTATTCATTTTCAAAATAAAATGCTCTATGATGATATTTGTGCACTAATGAAAGCTCCAAGTCTAATCTATCAATCTATTTCTTATCTTGATCAATTTCACTCAATCTCATGCTATTCCATTCTACCCAATCATTCAATCTTATCCACATCTCATATTTATCAAGCTAGCCATTCTTCACTTCTTAATAACCTTTTATTATAGCTAAAGTTTCTTCTGTCCGTCCAAACCTAATTTTTCGCCCTCTACACACCTAAACACATTAAATCAACTTGTCGGTAAATTTGGCCCATTTTTCAAAAATTTCACCAAATTTTTCAAGGGGGCACCATATTATCCCACTACCACTGAGACACGTTGGGGTAGGTCATGAACAAAATTTACTTAACTTTTCTTTGAAATAATGCTAAAAATTGTATTGTCTTACAAAGGGGAAAAATGTAGACACTGAAAATTGTCCTAGGCCTGCAATGACATTTTCCACCAATGTCCATCTAAACTAATTTAATTAGATTAATCTCTTTCCTTTAAGTTCATTTTTCTTCTTACCCATATAATTAAATAATTTTAATTATTTAATTATTCTAACTATTCTCTAAGGTTAATTGTTTAATTAGTTGACCACTTTTGATTAAATAATTATCTTTAATTATTTAATCTCTAATCTTGTTCATAATTAAATAAATATTTGTATTTATTTAATTAACTAATTTCTGAATTCTTCTATAGTTAAATAAATATTTTTATTTAAGTATTCATATGGGTGCAAATAAATAAATTTTATTTATTTATTACACTTACCTTATCTCTTCAATCTTTCCATTTTAATTCATCTGTCAACTATATCTTATCTTTGGAATCTAAATCTTTTTGAAATCATCAATTTTCTTCCATTTTGGAATCAAAATCTTTTCTAAATAATCAACTTTTCATATTTGAAACATCTTCAGTTAACGAAGCATGAAATTAGAAACTTCACATGCACAATTATTCACCATTTTAATTACATAATTCAATATTATCTCTTCTTGAATTAAAATGACAGCTTTCCCTCTTTCCCATTATCTCATCTATTGATCTTCTCTTCAATCTTGACCATTGATCAAGCTTGTATCTTCTATAAATTTGACTTGCATCGTCTTTTCAGTCTAACCATAGTCTTTGAAATCTTGCCATCACTATTGTCCTGAGCTTGTTGCATTTTGTGCATGCAATTTGAGAGCAACAACAACAGCTTGAAAAGCAAAGTGGAGGGTAGTGGAGGTAGAACAATATTGATGTGAGAAGGTATAACATTTGTTTAATTTGCATACTTCTTGCATTTCTTTTTCGTACTTCATTGGTAGATTAGGATTGTTAGCATAAGTTTAATGTTTTTTGTGGTTGCCATTATGATTGATAATTTATGTATTTGAATCTGATTTTTGATCTTACAGTTGTTATTTGTATGCATGAATAGGGTGTGGCCCTTTACAACCACTTTTATTGATTAAAAAAAAAAAAAAAACATTGAATTTTTAATGAAATCGATAAGGTCCATACCAAATAATTTTGAAGAGAAAAGTGAAAAACATTATACAAACATTTATAAGAAGTAAGAAAGTTACACCAAGGGAAAAAGTAAAAAGTATTACAAAAACATATATGTGTGTGTGTGTGTGTGTGTGTGTGTGGTCTTGTAGAAAATAAATAAGCAATTGGAGAAACAATGTATGTTATTAATGTTTAAAACATGGATACTTGAATTTCATGCACTTCTAAGGTTGATTATATGACTAGAATTCCTTATTGATCACAAATACTATTGTTCGTGTCAACAAGTTTTGAGTAGAATTTGTATATGTATGAGTACAATTTATTCATGCCTCGTAGATGGTAATTTGTATATTACTAATGTTTGTAAGGTTTATGTCATTTTGTATGCAACTCTCATAGTCAAAAGAGTTTTTAGACTATCTTACATTGTTTTATGGCATGGGTTTTCTTTTGGTATTGTATTTAGATAGTGTTATGTTTGTATAATTGTATAATTTTTCCCTTTTCAAAGGCACCCTTCCAAAAGTCGTTTATTCTTTCATAAATCTATTTTGATCAATTAAAAAGAAAAAATTCTTCATATTTTTAACTAACATGTTGTATTAAACTCTTAGAAAAAATATTCAAATCATAAAACAATAAGACTCTAATCACCACTTTTAACTATATGAATAGAATTTAATAACATATTACTAGCAATATATCAAATTAATCTTTTCTTATTACTTCTTATAATTAAAATTTTACAAATAGTATTAAATAATAATATATTATTCATCCTTGCTGAGGTGGATTTTTGGGGTTATCATTAATCTATGATTAAAAATATAAGTTATTGTATATAATAATAATAGTGTTTGCTAAAAGTAATAATAAATCCAAATTTAACTTATTAGTGCTCACAATGGGAAGCGGCTAACCAACCCCTATGATGCATCTATGACATCAATGCCCTCCATACACCATAATTGTAGTTCACCATTCCCGATCGACTTAACTCACTATTGATGTAGAGACAATCTCCAGTTCACTATAGTATTGCTCCCAAGACATAAAACTACAGTTTCTCATGGAAAAATCTAAGATATGAGATACCTCACAATAGTTTAGACTATTTTTTTGTTGTTTTTGTTTTATTCAATATTCTATATCTCATTTTTTTTGTCATATGAAGTTTGATCTATATATACTTCTTTTGGTGCTAGAGTATTTTAATAAGAAATCAATTGTTTTAATGGACATATGTTTTTGATATAATTGTATAGGGAATTTAGATAAATGCATTATCTTTTTTCAAGCTACTCTAATGACACTGATTGCATAGGTATGATTTTCACACTTTTCAAATTCAGTCCCATTCACAAGAAATCATAAAGAATATTTCTTAGTTGATTCATTGTTTGAAGTGTTTTTTCAGTGTTATATTATCATATTTCTAAAGAACATAAAATGCCAACTGTTATATTAACATTTTTTTGTTTTGACTTGTTGAAGATTGTTCACCATATTTACTACATTCAAGGCAATGTTGTTTCAAAAATAAAGGTACAGGCAAAAAATTTATTTTACATCATTACCATTTATTTGTTTGCCATATTTACTTATATTGTACTATTTGTGAAGATACATAAAGTTATTAACTATGTGACTAAAAGATGAAGTAGACAGTTTCCCAAAAAGTATAAGGAACAATACATTTAATATAAAATATGTTTAAACTCCTTCCAAGATAAAAAGCTGATCATATTTTTTCATAGAGAAATTAAACTGTGTGAATAAACAAGAAATCTGTGAAGTGAAGTGATTCCATTCCCAAAGTCATAAAATACTTTAAAATGATTGTAGCCCCTAAAAATTATCATCAAAACTTTAGGCAAAGGCAATTTAAGATTCTCTCTAAATGTCACTTGCCTTTTGATGAATAATAATTTACTCTTAAATTGTGTTTAAACCTTCATGACTTCTATAAGCTTCAATTTTGAAAATAGTCCACCCACGGTCTTTACTACAATAATTCATTCCTTCTCGCTCCTCTCTTTTCTTCCATTTGCAAGGGCGACCATAAACATTTCAATAGACTTATTTGGCTTTGACGCTTCTACCATCAAGTTTTTTACCACACTGAGTTTTCCATTCTCAGGTAAAGCCTTGTGGCAATTTCCAAACTCAGCTAGATAAATTGTGAAAGCGACCAGTAGAATTAGATTTGTAAGAAACTTAGTTTCATCTAAGAAAATTAGATTTGTAAAATATACAATCAGCTAGATAAATTTTAAAAGTGATCAGTAGAATTATATTTTAACACATCCAACATAACTGTTTATGTGAAGTTGTGTTTATGTCAGAAATGCATATCTTCAAACATAAGATCTATTTAAAAATCTTTGGATCTATGAATTTGATGGCTTTAGGAAAATTCACCGCCAATAAATTCGCCTACAACAATTTATCGTCATGACAAATTCATCTCATGGAAAATTCACCTCCAACAACTCATATCATATTGCTGGCAATGTCTTTTCCCTGAAATGAATTTGTCATGAGATAAATTGTTGACAATGAATTATTGGAGATAAATTTGTAACATCTCTCTATCTTCAAATTGGAGCACGATTTGAGTTTTTCCTACAAATTTGTAACATCTCTCTATTACAATGACATTTTTTCAACGAGTTTGGGGAATGAATATTTTATGTTTGAAATTTTGATTTATATCATTATTACAAAATAGTTTAGTATTGAACAAAGAAATGATAAAAGTAATGAAATAAGGAAAAGTCTATAATTGTTTGGTGTGGTTCAAATTGTTGGTATTTGAAATAAAAGGATTTTATTTTGGAAGAAAATTATATGTGATAAAAGACAAGTGAGAAGAGATTGTAATTTTAGAAGAAAGTGTGTCTATATAAATAAATGATCAAAGAAGAAAGGTGATCTTAATTTTTTCTAAAGTTTTTCACAACATTTGATGAAGTCTATAATATTTGTTGAAGTTTAAGTTTTAAAAGGTACAAAGTAATTGGTAGATCATTTCAAATCATGGAGGAGTGAAGGTGAAAAAGCTGTCAAAATTAATCTCCATCAAGTATTACATAAGTAATTATTTTTGTGGTTAAATTTTAGTTCTATAATGAATTATTTTCCAATTGGAAAGATTGGTAAAAGAGAGAAAATAAAATAAAAACTTAACATATAAAAATAATATTTTGGAAGAAAAGCTTGAAAAATTTAGAAAGAAATATGAAAAAATAGAAGAGAAAAATAGGTCACAAAAGGAAGATATATCAAAATTGAGAGAAGAAAATATTTTGTTCAATCAATTACTTCAAGTTTACGTAAATGAAAATCAGTGTCTAAAGTCTAAACCTACACTATGTAATATGTCATGTGATACAAATGATTTGTATTATTTACTAGATGAATTGTTTGAGAAATGTGATATAGTTAAATCCTCTTTTGATAAAAAGTTTAGGAAGCTAACAATTTTTTTGAATCTACAACTCTTGCTAGTTGTGAGGATAATGACAAAGAATGTTCTCCAAAGAATGTTGGACTTAACAATGAAGAGAGTGGGATATAAAGGAAAAGGTTTGGAAAAATATGGACAAGTAATTATAGAGCCCATTAAGCCAATAGTGAGTCCAAAAAATGAAGGCCTTGGATATGTTAATGGAAATAGAAATGATGTTACATGTGTTACAAGTTCAAACAAATTATCTCAAGAAATATAATGTATAGAATGTTCTCATTATCATAGGCATGGACAAAAAGAAAAATTATGTTTGGATATTTATCCTTGTAGTATTCGTAGATTAAAGAATCATTTTAAGAAATTATGTTAGAACAAAAAATGGAAGAAACAACTTCCACAAGATAGTATACAAATAGATTGTGGATGGATTGGTTTATCTAATTGGAAAAAGGTCACAAGTATGTTCAAAATGTTGTACAATAGTGGGTTACAATTTTTTGCATGAAAAAAAATTAGAAATGCCCATCAAAAAATTTAAAATGGCTTACCTCTTCTAATGAAGGGGGTTCGAATGAACCCCCCCTTCGACTAAGCCCCCTTCGCCCCTTTCTAATGAACCCCCACTTGTGCAATATAGGGGGGTTCATTCGAACCCCTCTCATTAGAAGGGGGTTTGAATGAACCCCTCTCATTAGAAGGGGGTTTGAATGAACCCCCTTCATTAGAAGGAGGGTTCAATGAACACCCTTTTTTTTACTTTTCTCCTTTAATTGCAAAATTAATGCATATTTTGACTTTCGAAGCTCAACTTGGAGGTGTAAATGGAGTCAAATATATGAACCAAGTTGGAGAACCGTAGTCCTTGAAATGAGCTTCCCAACAACTACAAATTTGATATATTTTTCTTTTATTTTTCAGTTTTACTGAACATAGGGTTTTCACTGAACATCAAGTTCAGTGAAAAACCATTGTGGAAAAAGAGTAAATTAGTGAATTTTTTTTTGAAAAATATGTATGCACTAGGTATGTATGTTCTCATTCAAACAAAAAATATTGAATTTCAATACATACAAAAAAGTTATGCGATTAAAAGTGGACCAATGTCTAAATTGTAATTGGTTTGACTTCAAAACTTAATTAAAATAAAAATATTCAACAAAACATTGTGAAACAAAATGGAAGCACTAGATATCAGTGTTACCAACCTAAATTCAAAAGAATCAAAATTTTATCTTTTGGAGTAAAAAAGTTATGCCATTGAAAGTACACATCACTTTTTAAAAATGTTGTTTACTATTCAAAACTAGTTATCAAAGAAGATGCAAAAAAAATATAATTTTTTTTTTTAAATTACATTTAAAATCTATAGACAGAATCTCACAAATCACTAGTTTGGATCATCTTCAAATTCCTAACAGTTTACCTACTATAGATGTTAGAAAGTGAATATTTTTCTTAAAATGTTGCTTTCAATGTCAAGTTTGGCCAAAAAGTGTAACCCATTATTGTGGGATGACGCAAAATAAGTACCATTGATCGCAAATATCATTATTGAATGGTTGTAATATTGATCCCAAAGATCATTATTTAACCTAAAAAGTTGTTTGTTTGATCACAAAGATCATTGTTGGATGGTTGTAACATTAATCACAAAGATCATTGTTAAACCTAAATAGTTGTAGTATTGATAGTAGAGATCATTGAAGGTTTTGGTCGTAAAGATCATTGTTGAAATTAATTGCAAAGATCATTGTTGAAATGATTGTAGAGATCATTTCTAAAATAATTGTAGAGATTGTTGCTAAATCTGTGAAGGTTTTTTATCACAAAGTTCATTGAGAATGTTTCATTTTCTTTATTGATAAAACTATGAAGAATGTCTTTATACTTTCAAGAAGGCATTGGTGTTAAATATTCTTCATTTGTACAGGGATAGCTAATAAACTTATTTTTTATAGGTGGCCTCATCATCTAGCTAAGTTTTGTGAAAAAATAAAGTTTATGGAGGGTGTTAAAAATATGAACTATAGTTTAACACACCCAACATAACTATTATGTAAAGTTGTGTCTTGTTGGTTATTTTTTTAGAACCAAACTTAATCTCACCATTTGCCTATGGATCTGCCAGAATCCAATGATAAGTAAAGGAAAGGATTGGCCAACAAACAGGTAAGGGTTATTAAGCCCTTACTTCTACTCTTTGGGATTTGTGAAACCCAGGAGGGTGATCCTAATAATGTTTACCTGATAATCATGTGTCATTTTATCATAAACATTGCAACACATAGATAATTCTCATATAGTGGCTCAACAAACAGAATGTATCAAAGAAGTTGGTTGCTTCTTAACAACAGTTCATATTCAGAGCCTGAGAATGGTAAAACATAACATAATTGTAACCCATTTCAGAGAATGTGATTTAATAAATGGTTTGTTGTTGAATTAATCAACGAAATGCAACATGATCACTTCACTTAGATCAGTGCCTCATCCTTGGAACAAAATCAATTCTAACATTTACATGATTTGATAGCAATTTCACACATGACATTATTTAAAGCCTTGAGGATACTGCATTACAGTACTTCAACATTATATCCCAACCATCACTTCTTACTAACATCCTAGTACATGATTTAACATAAACCTATAGCTCCATTCAAGCATTTACATCCACTCTTTGAATTAATAAGCAAGAATAAAACCATACACCCATTGAAAAACAATAGAGACAAGTAAGATAACCCTTGATTATATTACTTATAGTTTTTAAAACCAGTACATAGGAGAGAAAATGGTGCAAAACTTGCACTATTATGTTCTATATTTTTAGCATTACTATCAGGATTACATGTGCATATTAGTAAACTTGAACCTAAGACTTAACACTAGTATATTCTTTACACTCCTACATCTGATCAATTCTAGAACAACCAACCTCTTCTTTTTTGTTGGCCCTAAATTCCCATTTATAGAATATGGGAGCAACAAGCTTCAGGCCAAGTTACCATTTTAGTCACATTTACATTTGATACTTAATTTAATTTCAGTTTCAAAGATTCCCCAGATGGTTACATTTGCTCATTGTGAAATGGGGGGAAAGTAAAAGACAAAATTCCATATCATCTATTGAAGAGGATCAACCAGCCTTCCAAAAGGCATTGTTCATCGTTGCAACAGCTCCAAAATCCCTCGTCCATGTCGATCAAAGAAGATTCTCCATCAACACCTAAGGAAAGCACTTATATATTAACTAGAAAAGGTGTAATGAGCCTTGCAAATGTGGCCCAAAACTTCTCAATTTTGTCCTTGTAATTTTATCAAACAGTTGTCTTGCAACTGCTATAGGTGTTGATATGCAATGGTTGAACCTATAATTTGGTATTTGATGATAAAACGAGGATGCAATTAACTCTACAACTGTTGCTAATATGATAATGCACTTGTTTTTGTATTTTCAGATGCAATAGATGAATTAAGATGCAACAAATACATATAAAGAGTAACCTACAACCAACTAGGCATTTTTCCAAACACTTGGCATACAAACTAACTTGATGAGATGCAAGTATATATGATAGACATTATGACAAAAAAATTGCAAACTCCTTATCTCTCCAATCTTATATTGTGCTATGAAGAGTTACAATATGATTACAAGTTCCAACATAAACATATCTTCTATGAATGAAAGCTAAAATGCAGATTGGTTGCAACAACATTACATTGTATCATTAACTCAGAATTTCTTCTTTCTTCTCTATCATGAAATAATTAGAATTACAATGCATATAGCTATTATAAACAGTGATTACAAGGAATACCAAGTTCTGAAATTCAACCTCCTAACCAACTATTCACTACAACATTAACTCCTAACAACATATGTTGATGTTACAATTAATGAAAGAGAACCTAGAAATTCACCAATTTTGGAATTATATCTGCAGTCACTCACAAATTTGATTCTCTTGGAAGAGGATGATTTTTGTCTCCAAAAGGCAATGATTCTCTTCTTTGGTGCTAGGTGACCTTCTTTGATTTTTATGAGAATTTTTCTGACCTTCTTTTCTGAAATCACACCCCTGTAATGAAGTGCCCAACTTGCAATGTATGTTTGATTTCTATTCACCAGTCAAGTGCATATTCGTGCCTTCCAATTTGGTTGTCTTCCTCCAAAAAAATCACCTCTAACAAAACTGGAAATGCTTCTACAAATTTTTGCAATTTCTTCCTAAATCGAATTCCACAAGCTAAGATTATCTTTCAAAATCTGAAGATACTTCCTCTAACGTCGATTCTCCTCCAATGCTACAAATATCTCAAAATCTGAGAATGATGTGCTCTAATTGATTTAACCAAAATTGGCCAAAGGCCACTAATTTTTCCAATGAATTCCCAATTGAGAAGTCTGAAGTAACTCCTCCACAATTCCAACTAGGGTTGGTGTTTCACAACTGAAATTGGCACTTAACCAGCTAGGTTTGGTCTTTCACAAACGAAGACTGGAAATCAACAAGCTAAACATTCAGCTTCAGCAGTGTAGTAGAAAAAGTGTATTCAACTCTTGATGTCCAAATGCATAGCCAAGTCCTCTTTTTATACTTTTTCAACCTCATCACCAAGAGGCTTCTAGAAGATTCATGTTTATTCCTTAAGTGACTTTATTAGTTTATTATTAAGTCTCTTAAGTCACTTTTTATTATTAAATTAATTAAATAATAAGTCATCCCTTTTGATATTTTTTTTTTGAATAACTTAATAAATAATTAATTTAATAACACCTCCTGATTTAATTAAATTATCAATTAAGCTATCCTCATAAAATAATAATAATTCATACAACTTAATTAAATAATTTAATTAAATCACCATACCTTCAATTCGGGGACATGATAGTCCTCCCTTCCCAAAGATTGCTTACCCTCAAGCAATTTGCACTGCTAATCCAATTTGACTGCCAAAAAATCTGATGCCCAAATGGAGAATCAACTACACATGTCCACTAGCCACCTAGATCCCAAACCTGTATATCTGACTCACCATGCTGACTCCAAAAACTATGCTGGTACTTCTCAAATGTCATATTTGGAAGTGTATCCACCTCAATACCAATGGACTCCCGCTATGCAATTTCATCAAAACCTCCCTCTGAAAGCAATTGCAATCTATCATGAATGCCATTTACTCCTTGGAAAGAGGTTGAATCAATACTGACATCCAATGTGCAAGTCCTAGAAGAAATCAGCTCCTTAACAAGGTTAACAAGGTGGTCACGATCTAAAAGAAGGTTCATATAATTTGACTTCATTGTCTCCATACCTTCTTTGACATCCTACAAATCATCAAGAGAAGACTCTGCTCCAATTCCCTTTTGTCTCCTCTCTAATTGAACAATCAAAATATGATCCTCAATTCCTTTGTGCATACTATCATGATGAGATAGGGCTGCAATAATCTCATCCTCCTTCACCTTCAACTGAGTCTCCAAGCTATGAAAAACTTCAGCCTCATGTGAAGAAGTCTCAACCTGCTCCTGTTTCCTCTTGCTTGGAACCAAGCACATCTCATCACCCTCATTAGAACAACATGTATATTCAGATTCAAGGAGTCTTCTAATGTCGGAAATCCTTTTTTTCCTTGCTATGTTAATGAGATTGACCTCTTCTTTGACTTCTTGAAGATGTTTTCTTGCATTGGCAGCCACCAACTTAGCCTCTTAATTTGGCTTTCCTCATCCATTCTTCGTTCATCTTTTCGGATCTCCTTACGTCTTCTATGCCAAAATAAACAAAATCAGACCTTTTATGATTGATATTTTCATGTCTAACCATTGGTGTAGGGTTGTCATCAATGGTTGATATGGTGTCATTGGCTTGATCATGAACCCAAGCTCCTATCTCTTGAGAATGATGAGACATCATGTTGTTGTCCTCAAACCAATCTATAATCATATATGCCATTGTAGAGTGTCACCTTCATTATGTGTAGTAGAATCACTAGTGGCTGCTCCACTAAGTAAAGGATCAACTATCTCAACCTCCTCTACATTTTGAGTCTTCAATGGACCTTCATTTATCAAACCACAATATGATTCTTCACTCAATGAAACATCACAAGAAGGCTTATTTTTATGAAGTAGCTCCAAGTTGTCTTCCATCATCATTTGCTCTTCTTTACTCTTTAAGTCATCATGGAGTGTCATGTTCTCTTTAGGATCAACAATATGCTGGTCACTAACTACTGAAAATTCATCATGCAGATTCCTACACTAACTCATTTGACTGCAAAATCTGAAGAAAATTTCTGAAAAAATATGTGTAATTTGATGTATTGTCAGGATTTGATGTGTAATTTTTGATTTTTTTAAATTTTATCCCCGACTTTCGTCGAAATTTTGACGAACAGTCTAGTTGGAATTTCGACGAACATGCAAAATCAGAAGAAGAAAAAAAGTCAATTTGTGGTCGACATAAATAAAAGTGAGTTCACCTATTTATTGCGACAGTGTTTTGCTATACTTGCGAATTTGCTCTACTTGAGATAGTTTGTGGAGAACTAAGGACGATTTTCTTGGGAAAAATAAAAAAAATCAAGAAGATATCGCCAGGTTGAGGGTAGTCATTGTCTTTTTCCAATTCATTTGTGAAGTCAAATTTGTACTTCCAGGTTTGAAAATCATATTTTAAAGCAACATCTCATCGGATTTCATTTTTAGACTTGTGCATTTTGAGAATTTCATTTCCAGATTTTGTTGTGCAAGTTCAATATTCTGATTTTAGGAGTCTAACGATTGGAAATCATAGTAAAATCAGAATTTAATAAGTTCTAGAATTACCATTTTAAAGTGTTTTTGGGGTCATTAAGTTCAGACTATGTTCTCTTTTGTAGGGGTGGTTGCATGCCAAATTTTTTTTGGTGTAAAGTATCAGAATTATTAGATTTTGTTACCTGTCTATGATTAAAAATTATTGGAGGTGAGTTTGATATTTTCAAAGACTGAATATTCAAGCTTGGTAAAGAAAAATATGTCGATAATATTAGTCTAGAACAAAAATGAAGATACAGCCAAGGAATGTGGGCTAGATTGAAAAGAAAGGGTGATGGTGAATGTTATTTTCCTTGCAATAATTGCAAGGGCTTAAAGACGAGATGAATTTTAATCACAACAGTTGAGAAACATTGTAGGCAGCATGGTCACATTGAAGGGTGGCATGATTATCGTCCATTGGTAAGTTGTTCATTATATGTGTTTATATTGATTGAATTTGTAAATGTTTATATTGTTTTAACATTTTATATATATATATATAATCACTTGATCATGATCATGGTTTATTTGTGTCTATCATTATTATAAAGGTGGGGTGCCCTAGGGCAGATGATATGGATTATCATGACCCGGAGAATGTGGTTTTGCAAGCGGACAAACATGGAGCTGTGAATATCGAAGATGAAGTTAATGATCCTATAAAGAAGATGATCATGCTACCAAAACAATGCTTTGAAGATGATGGTACAAATACATTGATCCATGACACATTTAGTGGCACAACCCGATCATGATGATCGAGATGACTTTGATGATGTTCATGATTTAATTGCATTTGAGAAGGCATACAAGCCCCTTTATGAAGGCTCCCAAACAACTCTTCTCTCTGTTGTATTGTTGTCGTTGAACTTGAAGATTATGAATGGTTTATCAAACATAGCAATCTCACAGATGTTAAGGTATGTCATTTATGTCATCTTTTTTCATCTATTTTAATTGTTGTTAGTTCATCACTAGTAAATAAAGGATGAAATATGTACCATTAATATTCTTTATATGAACAAATTATTTTTTGTTGTAGATTGATTGGTGAATTTTTGCTACCACCATCAAATATTTTACCTCGCTCATACCGAGATTTATCTAGCATTATGAAAGATATCAAAATGGAGTATCAACCAATAGATGCATGTCTCAATGATCATATTATATATCATAAACAATAAGAATTTGCAACAAAATGCCAAGAATGTCATATCAATAGATATCAAACAGATCAATCCAACAAAGCGTGCCTCAAGGCCATATATTCTCATTATTCCATGCAACGACATTTAGGTGTGAAAGCCTAGTGCACTTATGGATTACCATGCATGGAATAGAAGTGGAGATGAAATTTTTTGAATGCCTGCGGATGGTTCTGCATTTAAGGACATGGAGGAAAAATGGCCACACTTTAAAGAAGAACTTTGTAATCTCAAGCTTTCATTGGTAGCATACGGTGTCAATCCATTTGGAGAGCTGAAATCTATTTAATTGTGTGGCATGTTTTGTTATCAACAATAATATCTCCCTCCATGGATGTCAATAAAGAGGGATACCATAATGTTGTCAATGATTGTTCCGTGCATTTGTTTTACATCAATTTTCTTTAAAAAGTAGCATCTCATTTGTCTTATTTTAATGCTAATGACATATTTTTTTTTCATTTAATAGTCATGTACATTAATTTATATATATTGCAGAAAATGGTTATAATAATTATGCAATGCTTGTGTTCATTCAACTAGGTGTACCGCTAAGGATATGAATGTATATATTGAGCCCTTATCAAACGAAAGTTACTAAAGTTATGGAATGGTGTCACTATGTATGACATCTCTAGACCAATAGGACAAAGACAATTTCAATCTCATGCAATGCTTGTATGGACAATTCCCATGATGCTCCGTATAACACATTTTTTGTGGCGTTATAGCCGCTCGACTACACTTATATTTAATTTATGAAGTAGATATCATGCATGTTTTCTAAATAATATATTCATTATATATAATTATAAAATTCGACATATTTAATCCAATTATATATGATCTTGCAAGTCTTCAAACAAAGGGAAAATTTTCATGTCCAATTTGTGGTCCAAAGATGAAATCTCGGCCGCTCAACAAGTTTAGGAAAACAGTGTTTGATGAGCATAGGAACTCCTCCACAAAAATCATAAGTATTGAACTATCAAAACATCTTTTCAATGGGAAAGAAGAGACTACATCAAAACCACTAAGAATGACACCTCACCTATGGAAGTTGGAATATAATAGAATTAATCAAGCCAAGGTTAGCGACATCGGATCAAATTGTTTATCATCATATATGATATGTTTGAATTTATATTTTTATATTGTGTTGTGTTTACTCATATTGTAATTGACAATGATTGTCGTTGTTAATTTGTTTAACTTATATGCTTCATGAAGGTCGTCAAGGCATTAATGGCCGGCTTCCACAGGGACTTAAAAGTTATCCTAGACAATTTAGTAGGTTGCCCTACTATGAGCAGCTACAAATTGTGCATTTGTTTGATACAATGCATATCGGAAAGAATATAACAGAAACGTTATGGAAAATATTGGATGGAAGGCATGATAAAGAAAAAATTGTAAAAATTTGTAGTGAATATCTCTTGTTAATCATGAATGAAAAAATGTCATTCAATCTGAATAGTGATGGAGACCAAATTATTATATGCCCTTCCTTGGTTATTAACGTATAAGCAAAGCAATGCTATGAAAGAATTCATATGAAAAATCCAATTTCCATAGATTTGTTGCCAACATAAACAACATCATAACAAAGCAGCGTGAATTTGGGTCATGGATGAAAACGCATGATCGGGTATACCGCCAAGGTAATTATTCGCATATTATATACACTTGTATGCCATATGTACTTTTCAAGCAGTATTATGTTTACTACTTTGGAAAAAATAAATGAAAAGATCATTTTATAATTGTTCAAGATGTTCTAATTCTATCTCCTTAATAACTTCTCGATAATAATGTCACAAGTTATATATGATCTTGGAAAAATACATTTATGCAAGCAGCTTTACATTTCCTTGTCTCAATCTGCTGTATACATCTTATAATTTTCATTTGTTTTACTTATTATGTAATATACTATATATTTTTGTTAAATCTCATTAATATATTTGTGTCTTGAATCACTTGTAGATGGCTATCATCTAAAGAAATCCATAAAGAAGATATAAATTATTGGAAGAGAAAAATTCCTTGTCTAATGTGTGAAATGCAAAAGTGTCTACCTTCAACATTTTTCAATGCACAAGAACACTACCCCATACACCAAGTTGAGGAGATTGAATTGTGTGGACCTGTACACACAAGGTCAATGTGGATGGTTGGGAGGCACTTGAAATTTTTGAAGGCTTTGGTTAGACAAAGAGCATAATTCCGAGGGTTCTGCGGGTGAGGGATATATGGTATACGACCATGGTGTACATTAGTGAATATCTTCCTAAGTTTGCAGCAAAGATCCATGTAGATCGTATTTGGGATCCCAACTCCATTAAAAAATTCGAAGGGGAGTACCTGATGGGGAAAGGTAGATTTAAGAAAGTGAGAGGTAATTATAAGATGGTCATGGATATTAATTAGAATACATTTTTACATATGGTTTTTATGTGCATATTGTAATTCTATTTAATTATTAATCTTCAATATACATCAATTATAAATTAAGATTGTATACCATGGTAATTAAATAATTATACGTCGTTTGTGAATTTCTATTTTTTTATACAGTTGGTCAAGAGTGGGATGCACTACTTTTGTACATCACGAGCAATCTTGATTAGATGATGGTATGGATTGAGGCGTGTCGGCAATGCGGTGGGTGCATTAACATGGGAAGGGTGTGGCTTCATTGGTTAAATAAGCTCATCGTAATGGAGATTCCAATGTTACACAAAGGAAAATTGATTTAGCATATGGTTTAAGAGATAAATAGGTACGTATAAATATATTAATCACCCATATTATTTAATTATTTTCAATTATATTGATGTATATATGATGCAGAGGATCCAACAATAACACCAACAACATCATTTCATGAGGATAAATCAAAGCCAATCATAATCAAGAGAAGATCAAATTCTTAATTCACTTTCTTTTTCCTCAAAACTCATACAACTTCTTTTGATTCTTCAATTCTACAAGACTTCAAGGCAACAAGTTAGCACTCTAATTTCAACAAACCATGTCATTATCAGTATTCTAATTGACTCATTCAAAGCAAAAACCATATTAGAAAACTTTGACTCAATCAATCAGATTCACATCATTCTCAACCACCATATCAACATCTATACATTCTCTTAACCTTTCATAAGGCAACACATTATGCTCACTTTCTACACAACCAATTACCAATCCTTCAAATTCCTGTATACATCATATCCTCAAGGCAACAAAACACTTATTCTAAATCAAATTCCAAAATGTCAATAACCAAACTTCAATCATTGAAAATAGTCTAAACTTCTCAAATAGCACCAATTCATTTTCCTTACAAGGAAAACTAACAGAGACCAATCCTTCTTGCTATCAACTAGTAATCAGTCCTTCAAGACACAAGATTCATCACGTTTTGAGAGAAAACAATTCAATACATCAATGTATAAATATCAAATCTACCTGCTTTGTAAAGATACCAAGACACACAATAGAATCATCATTGTCAAAATAATATGCACTGCCTTTACAACCTTATTTAAGCATAAATTCTACTGTAACTCCATCCAAATGATAAGGTTCAAGTATTTAAGGTCACTCACTTCCTTGTACACACAGACTTCCACTGTCCATGAAATCTAAACATTAATTAGCAATAGACCTCCATACCCTAGATTGGGTGAACCACTCACACTAGAGACCTCTTAATGGCCATATCATCATATCAAAAACTCATAATGATTTATACTGGAGAAACTAGTAGATTTCATACTGTACGCCCAGAAAGGCTACTAGAATAGGGCTATTTTATAAAGCATCCACCTTTTTTCCAACTCCAAATTGTTAGACAACCTCAAACAGTCAAAGTAAAGGTCACAAAACACCAGATTTATCTACTTTCAAAGATTGAAAGACCCATTTAGAAAGTGTATTAACATACCCTTAATTTTAGGCTGGAAACACCCAAAATAGTGAGGGTTTTGTGATTATCCCTCTTAATAACTGGCTTTTCTAACTTCTCATCGGTTCTAATTGCCTCTTATCTCCTAATATGCTTGATTTATGCCTTTTTGTTTACATAATATTGCATTATTTTCATTTTTTTGCATTTTCACCTCCTAGTGACTTCTTTTATGATTTGATTACATTCAAATTAGCCTTTTCATGGCCTTGACACACAAATTTAGACTTGACCATGTAAATTTAACATATTAGCCTTTTGAAGGAATTTACAAGATCTAGCTGCTCCTGCACCAATATATATGTTGATATTTTTTTCTTTGCATACATTCAGCCAAGAATAAATATGTTTATCAACTGACGATATTGCAATAATTTTTACATGTTTGACATATTGCAGGTGAAATACCACAAGGCTATGTGGTGCAATGGTCATAAATTTTGAATCAAAAAGTTGGATGACACGAAGAAAACTTGTGACTCTAGTATAACTTCAGTCTTTCAGGTGACTAGTGTATCATCTAGAAGCAACATACATCTAGAAGTCTCAAAAAATTGATATTATGGGATTTTGGATGATATACTTGAGTGTGACTTTAAGTCCTTCAAATTAGTTTTGTTCGTCATCCTATGGTACAGGCTATGATTGAATGAAAATGATCCTGAGAGAACTGTTATTGAACATGATAATGGATTTACCATGGTTAGCTCTGAAGATTAGATCGAGGAGCAATTTGAAATGAGCCCTATGTTCTTCAAAACCAATGTGGTGGGTATTTTGCTTATTCCAGACAAACCAGGTTGGTCATTTGTTCTTGGAGCATGATCCGGGAAGACCCACGTTAAGAAGTATAATTTGGTGGAAGAAGAAGATACCAAAGAACTAGAAGATGATGTAGATGATGATCAGGATCAACGGTTAGTTGATGATGTCCCTGACGAAGATGTCGAAGAGGAGGAACTGGATGATGATGATGTAGGAGTTAATGTTCCACGAAAGATAACAATCCGTGTGGATGATGACATTATCGAAGTATTAATGATGAAATCTGATGAACAAAGAGTTGAATGAAGAAGAAAGATCAATGACGTGGAAATGTATGAGTTATGTGATTATATTATTTGATATTAATTTCTTGATGGGAGTATATTTGACTTATGTGGTTACATAATTAATTCATGATGTTTAAATTTTATGCCATTACATAGTGGCATTTAATGATAGCACTTTTAATAATGTTTCAAAGGTAAAAAAATTAAAACATTTCAATGATAAACAGCACAACTTTAGAAATTAAGTGTGTTTTCATGTGATCATAAAGATTAAAAAAAGTCGGTCGTAAATTGGTTGTTTTAGTGATTTAGTGTAAAGGCCTTTGAAAGGAATAAAGTGATCATTACTTAATGGTTTTTATGGTTGAGGATTCAAATACAAACTCTTGGCATTATCTATGTTTTCTTCAAATTTTACGTATTTTTCCTATTTTTGCAGCATTACCGGTCATACGAAGCCATATTTTTATGTGAAATCAATTCCATATCATGAATATATGTGTTAGCTTTTATTTGAATCTAATTTGAGGGCTTAAGGCATTGATTTGGGTTAGAAAGCTTCATTTCCTTGCATACAGCCCAGTTACCCTGTTTTTGAGGGTTTTGTAGTCCAAACATGATATAAAGGGGCTCTTACACTTTTTGTGATTACTGTAGCTTGTGTAAGAGGCCTCGTGGATACTATTATAATTGTAGGATGCATGAATAGGGCGTAGGATGAGAAATAAAGAAGGTATAGTTGTTGTCCTCAAGAGTTTTGTGAAAGAAAAGCATGTGAAATGAGAGTTCAAGCCTAGGTTTTCAACAAAACATGTATGGGAGATGTGATTTTATGAATTTTATCCATGTGCAGACCTAATGGTTTGTTTCTGAACACTTAATATAAATGAGATACATACACATGCACACACACACATATATGTATGTATGTATGTATGTATATGTATTTCTAAATGTAAATAAATACGGTACTAGATGCTCTCCTAGAACAATAAATACAACATATCATTAAGAAATCTATATCTATAACATATAAATGTGTATTTCTAAATGCGAAATTAACAAATTCAAAGAGTATATGGTTTTGTAGTGTTATAGATACAACATATCCATAAATTAATGTAATTGAAATTCTAAAGTCTTCAACACATATAATATGAAATCGATCAAACTATTAAACTATATGAAATAATGAAAATAGTAAATGCATATGTGTGTATTTGTAAATATAAATGTAAAATAAATAAGAATAATAAAATTATAAAAGAATACAAGGGGAGACCAATGCCTTATTGGGTATAGAGTCTAATGAATATCTACAAATGTAGTTTCAATAATGGTAATAATTCAAACTATCAGGCATATAAATTGTTTACAACTTGTGTAAACGTGCAAGTGAATAATTGACAAACTCTTCTTGAAATAGAATGGAAATTCTAGTTATGTGATTCTTCTTATTAATCCAAGTAACACTTCCCAATTGTTGTGATTGATTAAAAGATTTTAATCCCTACTTTAGAGAACTGAATAACCAGATCACACATATATAGAAAATGTACAATGATAAACTAAGTATAAACTTGTTATATCAATTTAAACAATAGAGAAGCATCAAAATGGAGACAATCAAATAACTGCATAAATTTAACAAACAACTGATACCAAAATCTTAATCCGCAACTTAGATATCTTCATTTACTCCATCAAAATACATGCATCTGGGTCTCTGTATATCAAAATTCATTGTCTACTACAAATGACCTATATGCCATCTGTCTGGTGTCTATATCTTGGCTCTCTTCAACACTTAGTTCTCTAGGAGGGCAGCTGTAATCTTGAGTTTTTAGTTCTCTAGGAGGGCTAAACATAAATATGAAATTACATAATAGAACCTTGTAATTGCATTTGATGCAGATTCAAATACTAGCCGTCGATCCTTTACTTTGGTCAGATGATCAAACGACTACCTTCAAAACAAATTGACATGATCTCCATCATGGAAATAAGGGCCCACCATACTATGTGTTGCCAAGGAAATCCACATGGCACTCGCCCGCGATATCGTGATCGATAAAGACCTCACAACTTCTGATCTGGAGTAAGCGGGCTTAGTATGGATCTCAACCATGGTAATCCTGTTCATTCAACACAGTCACCAACTTTGTCATTAACCGTCAAGTACCTTTCCTACTAAGATTATAACATCTCCATTGATTTGAAACACATGCATCTCATAAATGCTTTAGTAACCCGCTACATAATGTATTAAAACCAAATAAATGTATCAAAGTATTTATATCATCTCTTCGGCTTCATTAAATAAGACACGTGGCGCTCGCCCGTGATATTGTGATCAACCAAAACAGTGTGGTGGGTTCATCATGGGATGGCAGGGAATGACTGAGATCAAATGATAATTGATCTACGGTCACACAAAACTTGTTCC
>VDFB02260425.1:81219-130716 GCA_007258455.2 Sequoia sempervirens
AGTCATCAACCTCTACCTCATGTGCATTCCTGTCCTCAGGTGGTGTAGTCTCTGTGAAAAATTCATTGTCAACATTCTTTCCTACATGAACCTGCTTCTTCAACTTCTTTACTAGCATGTCTTGAGGGACATGATCAAACTCTATGAAGTCTAGCTAGTAGGATGGCCTTTCTATGTTCCTTCCTAAGAGGCTCTCAAGCCAAGATGAATCTTGACTAGCCTGGCTGGAAGGAGGAATGTTAGGCCCTTGAATGCTCGACGAATGAGATTGTGCTACAGTATCTCGTGGTGGTGAATCCAAGTCAATGGGGACTGGTGACTGTTGCGATGGTGGTGAAGTAGGAGGTTCCACTTCCACCAATGGCACTATATTATCTACAGTTTCTTCCATTATTGGCTCTATCTTAGCTATGATTTTCTCAATCACTGGCTCAACTACAGTTGTTTCCATAACTAGCTCAGGTATGCTTGTGGTTGTCTCCACATGTACTTCTTGTTGATTTTTGTCAGTAATCTGTATTCTTCCCCTTGTGTGCCCTAACATTCTCATTCCTATGGGAGGGTTACTACATTGCTTCTGTCTGGGCTTCTTCCTTAATGTGGAAGGTAGTGAAGGGTGAACTGGTGGTGGCTTTGTGCGGGGAATTACTACCTTCCTTGTCTTCTTACTGTCCAAGTAGAGTTGACCATTTCTGACAACCCTACTTGTTCTTTCCTCTATAGATGTACTCTCCTTGGCATACCAATCCACTTTTCCAAGTGGTTGCGAGTCCACTTGATCCACGAAGAATGAGGGAAGAATAACTTCCCCATCATCATCGGATAGGCCTTCCACATCTTCTATCATGAAAACAACAATTTGTGGAAGTCTAAACCAGTTACGTTTTCGTACATCAAACTCATCTTCACAGTTGACCCAATATTCTTCCATGGAAGACTCATGTGAAGATTATTGCTCAAGGTGTGTTGCATAAAGGCCTCTAGGATCATACGATCATCTCTTGATGAGGTACTTAAGATTAAGTCTCATCGTCTCTTGGCCCATGACTTTGGCATCAACTATTTTCTTACACCTATAAAGTCCCATTTGGAAGGGAAAGCTCACAACCATCTTGTGTTTGAGGCACATATGAGAATGAACTTCAGCCAACTACTGCAAGAACTCCATGAAGACTACCCTATCTGAAGGGTAGCAAGGTAACATGGCACGATGACCATTGTATCCATATACGTGTATATAGGTGAATTGGATGAACTAATCTGCCCAGTCCACCATTGCCTCCTTGGTTGCTGGTGATATACATATATGCATCTCATGGTTGAGGTCTCTTATGATGTGCATTATGAAGAGATCATTTATCCACTTGAAATGTCGTTCTGCTTGTGTAAACTCAAGTCGCGAAAAATGTTCTTGGATCTTCTACACACCTAAGATTCCCACAGTGTTTAATGCTCTAAATTGGCCTTGGAAGGAAATCAGGTATACAAGATATGAGCACATGTGGAACCTATGAGCCTCTAAGAACCTGGTCATTTGCTTGTGGAGTGTATCATTGATGAGGGTGGGCCAGTCATAATGCTTTCCGTTGCTTAATATTTTGGCGATGATGTAGTACATCTACGACTAAAATTGGTTTGGCTCCTCCTATCCAATGATATGGTTGAGTAAAGTTATCATCACTACATACTCATCTTAGAATTCTCCATGCCCTACATTCTTGGGAAAGTTGGCCTTTTTGCTTTTTAGCCATTTTTTTGCCATTCTTTGTTGGCACTTATCTTTTGATACTTTGAGTGCATTTTCGCATTCTCTTGTAGATATGACCACATTTGTCAGACATGGTGGAATAGCAAAACACCTTTCAAAATCCTTAGGTTTAAGGATGCAAATCACTCACCCATCCACTGAACGAATTTATCGTGTGGGAGGGTTGTAATGCCTAATGCAAGAAATTAAAAACTCCATGCTCTATAATGTGATGGGGATTGATGCATTCTCAAGAAATTTGGATTGCTCGATGTTCTATAATGTGCATTGGTCTATGCCTTTCACCCTTTCTAAGTCGACCTCTGGGTGTACTTGATGCAAGTCAGTCTCTATCATTTTCAGGAAATAATGAACCAAGACCATTTGGTCTTGTATTGTACTTGGGAGAAATACATTCTGAAAAAATTAAAGATCAACTGTGCACATGATACTGTTCAAGTAACTTTTCAAAAACCCCTAAAAATAGTACCTACTAAGAAGTATTTTTTCAGAAAAAATCTGACACATGGGTATTGTTCATGCTTCAATGCTGAACAAACCCACTTCATTTGATTTTCAAATTTGTGATTTTTTTTGAAAAATCCCTAAAAATAGGAGCAACAGGTTTGCTATTTCTAGAAAAAATCAAGAAGTGGGTTTTGCTAAAAAACTATGTTGATCATACCCAGTTGGTCATATATGTGATTATCCACTATTTTCTGGGACATGCAAGGAGACCTAAGACAAGAAAGGAGGAAAAAAACAAGAAGAAGATTGGAAGTTATCAACTGTATTTTTGGAAAAATTATGCCTTTTGATGCAAACTCTGATAAACTGTCCTTCTATGCAACTAATCTTCAAAAATATGAAGAACGGTGAAAACCCTCTGTCAGATCTTGAAAAGACGTCTTGGAGAAGAAATTGTTGTTTTTGTCTTCAACCTACAAAGAAAGATAATGAATTGTGATGCCTAGGCTTGATATATAATGATTGAGTTTGAATGCATCAAGTTTGGGTGCCAACTCTTGATGGAGGAGTCTTTTTGCCTGATCTGGAGTTCCCAGGAGTGATTTCCACTGATTGTGGGAAGTTTTAGACATGAAAGGCCTTCAAAATATCTATCTTCAGTCAACAGATCTTGCTTTGACTTTAGGTGTCCCTTTTGAGGAGTTGAAGATATTTTTCACTCTTTTTCAATGGTGAAGTGCCTTTGTTTGATCCTCATTTTCGGTTGCTCAGTTGACCTTGAGATGTTGTTGATAGATCCATTGCTGAGATGGAACAAATTTGATTAAGTGTGTCTGGGAGCTGCAAAGCTCAAAACCTGAATCTGATACCTCAAATTCAAGGGTGCCTTTTCCCAATAGGGGCACTTTTAGCTTCAGACTTAGTCAATTTCTTAAGTGTTCTTCAATTCCTCCATTTTGCCCGTCTATGCTTCGATCTGAGATCACCATTGACTGATGAGTTTGATGATCTCGCTAAAACATGGGATTGATAACTAGCTCAGTCCTGGAAAGGATGACTGGCTTTGTGGATTCTGAAAGTTGGTTTAGGTACTTCAAAAGTATGGGCGCCCTTGGCCTATAGGGGTGCCTTTGACTCTTTGACTTGTGATTTTTCATGTTGCAAACTTTCTGATTGGTCCCAGTTTGATCTCTATTGTCAGATGTCTGATTTGTCTGTTGTCTTTGTTGACAATGTCATTGTTGAGATGGATCAAAATGAAGAATGTCATCTTGGAGGTCACCAAGCTTGCAGACCATATTTGATTGCCCAAAAAGATGGGTGCCTATTTCTAGCAGGGGCGCTTTTCCTTAACACTTAGCCAATTTCTCCATTATTCATTATTCAACCTCCACCTTTTGTGTTTTCGGCTTGATCTTTGCCTATGAGTGCTTGATAGGTCCTATGAACGTGCATATGCATTGATTTACCTTCCATTTTGCATGCTTTAACGATCAACAGTTGTTGTCATTTGATGTGTCTCACTGGCTGGCTAGTTGGTTCATTGCAAGGCTGAGTTGATGCCAGAGAAATCACCTGAAGATAAGTTCATTCAAAAGTGACATCTGGATCATTTAGTTCAAGGGCGCCCCTGGTCATTAGGGGAACTTTTTCCCATGTTTGACTACATACACTCCTTGGTAGCAAGGCATTCCTTTTCCAGAGTTAGTTAATTTTTGGCATTTTTCAATTTTAAAAATCACTGCTGTCAGATAACATCCTTTAGTTCAAGGGTGCCCCTGGTCAACAGGGGCGCTTTTTCCCATGTTTGATTGCATAGACTCCTTGGTAGCAAGGCGTGCCTTTTCCAAAGTAAGTCAATTTTTGGCATTTTTCAATTTTGAAAATTTTCTCTATCAAACAGCATCCTTTTTGAGAATTCTCGCCATGGATTCTTCGTTGAAGCTTTTGAAGCTTAGATTTCACCACCTGGTACTAGCCATTCTGCCATTAATGGCTGTGAAGGTCCTAACTTTCTTCCTGAAAAATGAAAATAGACCCACCAGAGTAAAACAAACTTTTTGGTGATTTTGACTTGACCAGTGTGATCGTGATGTCAATTCATCCTATCAAAATCATTTTCAATCAGCTCTAGAAAGGTCCTATTTTTATGGGTTTTCCTAAAAATAGGGATACAAAACCCTAATTTTCAAAGTTTCAAAATTTTGCACATATGTTCCTTGACGTAAAATCCTATGTTTGGTTTGACCTAAAACATACTTTTGACAATAATTTTACATGGTTTAGCTCATTTTATAATTTTACATGGTTTAGCTCATTTTAAGCAAAAATGTCTTATTGAAGCAAAAATTTATTATGGGTACAACAAGCTTTAAGGAATAAACAAAGGACATATCTACATATGGGCTAGCCCTCTTTTCTAGATAAGTTAACTTAATATTGGTTAATGTTAGACTGACCAAACTTTATACTAGCGAACTTCTTTAGAGGTTATAAAAATGAGAATGGACTAGTATATTAAATCAACAAATATATTATAAAGTGCAACGATTGAAGGAATATATTGATAAGGTAGGCAACAAATGAAGAAACAATTATCATAATCAAAGGATTAGTAATCCATTACAAGAAAACAATTAAAGTAAACAAGGCAATACTTAAAGATATAATGAGAAAATTTTATTATGAAGAAGCAATGATCAATATAATGTTTGATAAAGCCGAATCTTCCTTATGTGGTGCCTTAGTTGGTGATTTTAAAATTGAAAATAAATTGAAGTTTTTTTTAAGGTGGTCTCCTAAAATGCTATCACCATCTTTGGAGAATTAAAATAAATTAATCATTTATGAAAGAGGGTGAACTCTTTGGAATAGTCACCTCCTCTTGAAAGATTGCATCCCTTGGATGATGAGGCATATGAAGAGGTATAAATAGATGGTGGTTTGGGAGTTTAAAAGCAACAATTTCAATGATTTATTTATGAGAAAGAGTAGATTAAAAGAGATAAAAGGAAAAAAAATGAAGTCCAATTCTGACTTATTTTGAAAAGGAGTATGTGTGACTATGAGAGAAGAATATATTGAAATATTTATGATTAGATTTGTGAAAAGAATTCATGCATAGATTGGATCAAATTTGTGAAATAAATTGGTATATGATAGTGGTCAAATTTAGGAAGGTTGATATTTGAGTATGGATCAGATTTGTGTTTGGATCAAACTTGTAATTTGTGATCAAAAGTCAATTGTGTGAAATGTGATCAAGGATATTGCATGGTGTGTGTTCAAATTTGAGAAGGAAGAGAAGTTGTATTTGGATCAGATTTATGTAGATCATATTTTTGTTTGAATAAGATTTGGTGAAGAAGTTGACTATATCAACCATGGAAGGATAAGTAGGTTGGAGCCTATCAAATAGTGTTTGGAGCCTCTTACTAGGTTGAAGCTCAGTTTGTTTGGGGGTTGGAGCCTATCAAATAGAGGTTGGAGCTTTATGTTGAATTGGAGCTCAGTTTGTGTAGAGATTGGAGACTTTAATAGTAGATTGGAGCCTACAAGAAGAAGAAGATTAATATATATATATTTCCATGGTTTTCTCTCACAAGGGTTTCCATGTAAAATTGTGTGTTGTCTTTGTGTTCTTAATTTCTTGATCTTACTTGAATGCTTTTATTTTGATTGTTTAGGTTTTGAAAAATAAAATATTGTTAGATATTGATTCATCCCCCTTCTCAAAATCACCTTGTGCTCATCAGTTTCAAGTGACACTATTAGGATTACAAATGGGAAAATGATTAAACCTCCTATATATCCACCTAAAAGGAGGCTAAAAAAATAATGTAAATGTGATTTGAAGGAATCACTCTTCTAATTGGAGGCAATAAACGCTCTTTTAAAAAACTATACAAGTTTTAAAATCTCCCATGTATACTAGGAAGGTCATGTGAGAGTAGACAAGGATGTGAGCATGGTAATAGACATGGAGGTGAATGAAATCATGATAGACTTGGAAGTAGAGTGGCATTTTTCATAGTGCTAGGTGTGTGATAAAACAACCTCTCGTAGAGGTTTAAATGAAGAAGTACAGTAGGAAATGATGCTTCGTTAAGGCAAGTTGAGGAGAAGTAAACAAGCTCATGTGGAAATTATTGAGACTAGGCTTTAAAGGCAAAGATGGGAGACACATTTTCTTAATTTATCATTTCATTTCATAGATCTATAATGGATACTATAGTGTGTTTGAAGCCAAAGAAGAGGCAAATGGCATTTCTTGGTGAGATTTTAGAACAACGATTGATGGCAATTTTTAAGCCTAATTGTGGGTTGGTGTTGCATGTGATAAGACTAGTCTTGGGCGACATGTACACAAATGAGGCAACACACTACTAGGTGAACACAAGTGTGGCATTGATGTTCATGAAAATTGAAATGAAGAAAAAAATATCCTATGTCCCAAATGTCTATAACAATAGGATCTGGGTTCCTTTCTCTAAAATTTCATTAGAAAGAGAGAAGATCACAAAGGGTTAGGATTGACTTTTAACCTTGAGGTGAACCAATCCTATTTTAGGATCTTGGATGTCTACTTTCTTATGAAAGAAATGAATGATTTGCAATGATTTGGACTAATTGGACTAATTTAAAGTGCATAAACTAAGTTGAAGAGTCCCCATCACCACCATGGGTTGATGTTGTTGATGTAGAACCAAGTTCAGCAAATGAAACACAAGAGTCTTTAGGTGTAGATTGTGAGATTTTGTACTCTCCCATAAAGGAGGGTGTAAAATCTAATAAACCCAAATCATCCCTAAAACATGTGTTTGAAGATGAATCATTTGTTTTTGACTCTTTGGACCTTGAAGGTGAGATTTGAGACTCCCCTTTGAAATGAGGTGAAAAATATAATGACCCTAAATTTTCATCTAAGAGTTTTATTGTAGGTGAAAGAAAATTATGTTTACCATCAAATTGTATAGGTTCTACCTTTGAAGTTGGAATTAAAGTATTAAGAGAGTTGGCAATGTCACATGATCATGTTGAACTTGTGAATTATAGATTTTTTCATCTGCTTCAACCATGTATATCTTGTTATATTCAAACTTCATCTCACAGTGAAGATTATATGAGACTCCTTTCATGGTCATGACATGATATGGACAAGATTGGGAAAAACTATAGGTCCAAACTTAGTGGGTAATGTGATCATTCCTAATGGGTGCCTATTAACATTGTCAAATCCATGAATACTAACATCATGGGGTTGAATAAGCTTCTTGTCCACACTAATTTTATCTAGGAGATCAATGCTATAAACATTAAGACCCACTCCATTGTCTATGAGAGTACGCCTAACTGCAGTTTCATTAATGATCACCTTTATCATTAAGGGTTCATGTTTATTTTGGATCTCAAGCAAGGGTAATTGATGTTGAGGGAATATGATATCCAAACTTGTCACTTGTATACAATCAAATGAGGTTGCTACATCATTCAATTTAACAGAAGATTGGATATTATTCTTCTGCAAAACTTCTTGGAGCATCCTTTTGTATGTAGGTGATGTTTGAATCAAATCCAAAAGGGAGATGTTTATTGAAGTACAATGAAGTTTCTCAACAAGATCATACTCTTTACCACTGTGCTGGAGAATGTTATATGTGTGGGCTATAATATGATAACTTGGTTGCTGCAACACATGTTCACTACAGAGTTGCCTTGCAAAGTTCAAGATAGCACTTGGAGGTTTAGGAGGTCCTATAATGGGAGGTGACTAAGGAGGCTCACTAATTAAAGGAGATACAATTGTTACTTGCACATTCATAACCTCAACTGAGTTACCTAGATGACCTTCTATTGAGGGCAGATCTAATATGAACTTAACATCTTCATCTCTTCCATCCATCTTATTGTTTGTTGAGAGAAATGTATCAACGATATCATCTTCCTTTACTACCATATCTTCACAAATGGGTAAAGCATTAGAAGATGGACA
The DNA here is from genome assembly GCA_007258455.2 of Sequoia sempervirens. NCBI lineage: Eukaryota > Viridiplantae > Streptophyta > Pinopsida > Cupressales > Cupressaceae > Sequoia > Sequoia sempervirens. The sequence continues at coordinate 89,427 of VDFB02260425.1, forward strand.
AACAATATTCTCAAGACGCTCAATAATTGGGTCTTCTAACACCAAGATACATTAGTCATAAGTAGGAGAGGTATCGGGAGAAGAACTAGGATAGTCATGATTGTCTATGATTGCATCCTCTTGCACCAAAGCTTTAGTGGATGATCTAGGTGAGATTAAGTCCTCAAGGGATTCATCTAACATGTCAAAGTCATCACAATGAAAGGACCTGGTAAGTATACAAGGTGCTTGTGGAAAGAGATCTAACATGAATAGATTACTATTCAGTGTATGAATTTGTGCAAAAATGAAAACTAAGTACCCAAATTATGCAATTCTTTAGAAAATATAAATAATTATTCTATAGATCTGATAATTTTTCAATACTGAAATGCAACATTTTTTTTTCAATTTTGCAACAAATCAAAAAAATGACACTTTTCTTTTAGATGTAATAACAAAATTTCAAAATAGACTCTGCAAGCAGGAACAGACTAATAATACAGAGAGAAAACAGTGTGCAATTTTTTTTAGGACACCTGTATAAAGACAAGTTTTCCCAAAGGAAAATGGGTCTGTCTAAAGGGTTCTAAAAAATAAAAATTTAAAGTTTTATGTTGTTTTTTGATGTTTATTTCTCCAGTTGCAAATAGGTTAGCCAATGATTATTTTTCCAATTTTTTCTTAATTTTGGACAATGTAGGGGAGGGGGGCCCATAGTAGGGAAAAGACCAATATTAGGGATAAAAGTAGTCCTCAGTGGACCCCACACTGGAGCACCTTAATATCCACTTGCAAAACACTTTTTTTCTCCATAAAGTACATAATCTGACAAATCATGTGATGCCACATTAGCCAAACATATTCAAATGACTTAGTGCCCTACTATTGGATTGTATATGGTTTTTGAGTTTTTTTGGATACCTCAACAAAAAGCATGCTGATGTGGCGTCATATTTGATGATGTGACCCTAAAAATAATTTTTTTAAGTAGATGAGTAGCCAAATAAACTGTTGTACAAAATTGGGACTAATTTGAAATTATTTAGTATGAAATTTAAAAACTCAGAGTTAGGGTGCTTTACTGTGGGCCCCTCTACCCTAATGCAAGATGCAATTGTGAAACAAATGTAAAAAAAAATGGGTAAGTTTTTGAATGCAAATTTTAGATCTAAAATGCAGTAATTAATTGATTCTAAGATGCCACAACTTGAAAATGCAATTTTGAAATTAAACAATGTAATGTTTTTCAATTTGAGACAATGTGATCTACATGAAAACAATGCAACAACAAAGGAAACTTTTGAATGCACTATTCAGATCTACTATGCAATACTTAAATAATTTGAAAATGTGAAATTTCATACTAATTTGATGCAAATTTGAAACAAAACTATGTAATTTTTCACTTGTTTTGAGCTAAAATGAAAGATGCAATGAACATGCAATGGACAATTTTAGATTTTAACCACTTAATGAATGCAATATGAATGTAAATCTGATCTAAATATGACTAAAAAAAACCCTAATGTAACCTATGATGCAATATGGAATGCAATGTTTTGAATTTTTATGACATTTTAAAATGCAAAGATGAAACCCTAACTAAGAAATGCAAATGCAAAACCTAGATCTGGGGTGAATTATGGAAAATTTTAGAAGGTATGTAATGTTAACATGTTGGTTCACCAAAATGAAATGAAGAAAAATGGATCATATGCACCAAGTTTCTATGATAATAGGATCTAGGTTCCTTTCTCTAAACTTTCATTAGAAAGAGAGAAGATCACAAAGGGATAGGATTGACTTTCAACCGTGAAGTGAGCCAACCCTATTTTAACCATTCCATTTGGATCACTCACTTACCTTTTTCATGTTTCATTATGGTGAAACTGACATGATAGCATCGCGCACTGTACACTTTTACAGGTATGAGACTTTGAGAATATCACATGCACAAGGCTGATAGGCTATCCCACGGTAGTGACGCTTGGTTACTCTCAAGCTTTCAACTACACATTGAGACAGATTTGGCAGGTTGGGACCTTTGGTTTTGGAGGGTTATGTTTGATCAACTTGATGAGGATGACATAGTATGGAGACCCTATAGGACCATACCACAGTAGCCAGATCCCACACAGTAGCTTGTGAGGATACAGCGAGACAAGCTCCTCCTGGGGAAACATGATTATATAGTATTTCCATTGAGACATTTTAGACAAAGGCAGGTACCGCCTAGGCCATGACCTACATATCTAGGGGACATTCGATGACCTACAACTAATTATGTCATTTCCAGTGATTCCAATGAGGATACTAACATGCCCCTTATAGAAAATCAAGATGACGTAGGTGCCATGATAGCCTATGAGTAGTGGTGGATGGGAGAACGACCTACAACAGTCTTCCTTATGCAACACCCCATTGGCGACTCTGAACCTCACCCAGGTTATGGGGAGGAGAGAGAGGATGAAGCCATGGATGGTGATACATATGATGAGGATAGAGTGACTGGATGGTTGATGAGGATGAGGAGGATGGGGAGGAGCAACCTTTGAGAGACGAGCTTACACAATGAGTGGACATTGCAGATGCCCCCGATGAGAGACCCGTAGTTCCTCCCAGAGTCACCCGATTGCAGTTAGCGAGCGCAACAAGCATGACATCTCATGAGCATGGAGAGAGTAGTGGTGTTGGACTCTCCACACTTCATACCCTTTAGGATTTTGATCGACGATTTGGTGGGCTAGGTAATGATGTATTACTTTTATTATGATTTTAAGTTTTAGTTATGGTTTTCTTATTATATCATATTTTGATGTATTTTATGTTTTACTTGTTATATGTGACATCAGTGGGTGGCAAGATTTTGTTAGATGGGTCATTACACAGATGACCCTTGTCTTACCTCCACATCAAACTACACAAGCAGAGCATGGGCCACCACCTATGGTGGGGCACCATGCAAATATTTTTGATCCTTTGGCACAATGGAGGATTGCATATGAGGAGGCTATGAGTGCCCTTGAGGATTACAGAGTTTAGGATGTGCAATCGAGCATTACACTAACAGAGCTTCAGGTTACATATGAGGAGCTCCAAGCCACTCGATTTCTAGTCGAGAGTGAGTTAGTGGCTATCATACGGGCAAAGCTCAACAGACTTCAGGGAGATCTAGCTAAAGTTCAATAAAATCAGGTGAGACTACAAGTAGATAGGGATCTGATGGAGTAGGAATGCATCACACTACTCGCACACATGATTTTTGTAGAGGGCGAGCTCCAAGGCCTATGAGAGTGGGTTAGTTCCATGAGCTACTTATGATCCACTGTCCCCTGGCGAGCACCACCACCAGGCCCCAAGGGGTCTAGTAGTCATAGGCCCACCTAGATGTACTTATGTTTATATTATGCCACATTATGGTGATTATGTATATAAACTTTTGTGATTAATATATAAGCATTTTGTTTCTATATGTGTTCTTATTTAGATTAGATGTCAATTAAACAATCTTGGTGTGGATTATTTAATAAATGTCTCCATGATCTAATTTTATATGTGTGATCTAACTAAAATACTTATGTATATGTAGATACAACATTTGGATTAAGTGCAATCATGTTAAATTAAATGCTCCTTATGATCTAATTATGGAAAATTAAATGCATATACTAATTTAATTTAACACAATACACATGAAATTGAACATCATGTAAAATAAAGTAATAATCTAACTAATGAACAATTACTCTATAATTCAAGACATACAAGGAATGTTTGTCAAGAATGAAACAATGCGAGATAAAGTAGAAAACTATCTGCTAAATCTAATAACATTCTTTAATATACATACTATTCAAAAGAGATAGTTATTGTAATATTTACGTAAATACACAACATTGATAGGTTCTTTAAGTGTAATATTCACATCAGGTTCACCAAAATGAAACATAGAATTAGGTAGTTAAGTGGGTAATCCAAAATGGAATTAATTAAATGGATGTATGATACACCTACACCTTCTCTATTTTCATTATGAAATGAAGAAAAATGGATCATATGTCCCAAGTATCTATAACAATAGGATCTAGGTGCCTTCTCTAAAATTTCATTAGAAAGAGAGAAGATCACAAAGGGATAGGATTGACTTTCAACCTTGAGGTGGATCAACCCTATTTTGGGATCTTGGATGTCTACTTTCTTATGATAGAAATGTCTATTTCACAATGTTTTGGACTAATTTAAAGTGCATAAACTAAGTGGATTATATGACCTAACACTTGAAATGCAAAATTATATGATAATAAAAGCAAAAACGATAGTTTGCAGGTAGATTTGGGAAGTTTAGAGAATGGAAAATCTTCCCATAAAAGTGGGTTTTGAGGTGTCTACAAGGACTCATTCATCGAAGGGTGAATGGGTCTTTGTATAGGGTTTTTTCTCAACTTTTTGGGTCCTCTGGTGCAAGATCTTAGCTTCTGTTTTCTCCTAGTTTCATTGTCAGAAAGTTGAAAATAAATTCTAAATTTTAGTTTCTGTGACTTGACAACAATGTTGACAACAAATGCAACTTTGCAAAATTTCTCCTTTGATCAAATTTCAATCCTTCTTCACTTATAAATCTACACATACAAAGAGAGAAACAAAAATATTTGTTTTTCGGTGAATGGGGCTTTTCCCTAGTCAAATGCCATATTCGGTAATTAAACCTTGATAATGAAATAATGACAAAATGAGGGAATTGATGAAGGAACAAAGATTTTCACAACTCACCAAACCATTAATGGCTAACCTTAGAGGACTAAAGTCTAACACATCACTCTAAGGTTTGGATCTTGCATGATTTGGCTTGATTTATTGATCGATTTGATGCTTGAATGCTTGGAACCTACATCACAGTGTTAGCTCCAAAACATGACATGAAAACACATGAACTTTGACAGGATCATATGATCTTGATTTTTTTTGTAGATAACTAATAAATCTGCTCTTCAATGCTCTTGACAATAATATTTTCTTTTGTGAAAGTTGCCTTAATTCTAGATGCTTTGAATTGATAAAAAGACTATATATGTATAGGTGATTTTCTAATTTCCTGACAATTAAACAAAAAAAGCCAATAATTATAATTTGAATTTTAAAAATTAAAATGCCACCAAAAACATATTAAAAATTGGGACCTATGACTTAAGGAGGACTTATTCGCCCTTGGGTGAATGGGTCCTAAGCCCTAAATCCAAGACACTCAATTTCCAAGGTGTTTAATTTGATGTTTGCAATTGTTTTTAAATGTAGGCTCCCCTTTCAAAAATAAAATGAATTAGGCTTTTAAATGCATAATTGGACCAATTAGAGGCTTAATTAAGTCTAATTAATTAATGGGATGCAAACATAGTGTGAAAATGTAAAGGTATACATTTTTCTATGCTACAACAATGTTGTTAGATACAAGGGAAGAAATAAGAGTTGTAAAGAAGATAATGGAAACCCTTGTATGACCATGTTAGCATTGGGGAATGAAATAAATTTTGTATTGTGCCTCACCTGGGGTTGGGCCCACATCGAGAGGAAGGATATGGTTGTAGATTGCAAAACAACTGAACCCAACATGGGTCCCCTTTGTCATTTGGGGGTTGGGGATGAATGTCAACCTACGATGCCATCACACATGACTAGGCATCAATTTCCCCAAAAACCTTGTGGGGCAAAACATGGATGGCATGTTGGACTGGTCCTTTGCTCTGATAAACTCATTTGTAATGGTGGAAATTGAGGTATGGGATGGTAACTAGTAAGAGAGGAAGGGGTAAGTTTGCAAGTCTCTTTTTGTTTTCTATTGATATTATGGGTAGTAAATTAGCATGTATGTATGGTCGGGATGCAAGATAGTATGCTCCATTGTTGTTGTAGACATTGAAAAATTGTCCTATGCCTACAACGACATTTTTTCATTAATGTTCATCCAAACTAATTAAATGATCTTATTATTTAATTAGATTAACCTCTTTCCTCCAAGTTCATTTTTCTTCTTATCCATATAGTTATTCTAACTTTTCTCTAAGGTTAATTTTAATTGTTTAATTAGTTGACCACTTTTGACTAAATAATTATCTTTAATTATTTAATCTCTAATCTTTTTTATAATTAAATAAATATTTTTAATTTAATTAATTAACTAATTTCTAAATTCTTCTATAGTTAAATAAATGTTTTTATTTAATTATTCATATGGGTGTAAAAAATACATTTTATTTATTTATTACACTTACCTTGAGTTGATGCAATAATTTGGGTCCACAAAAAGTTCAAAAAGTGGAAGTGTTTTTGCTATTTTTTTAGAATTTGTCACACTTGGACTGAAAATTATAAGCACTTACACATTGAATTTTAAAAAAGTCAATAGTGTGAAATTTAGTATTTTGAATCTAGTTTTCGAATATGTAATTTATTTTAATACCCATATGATACAAATTAAATTTTAATAGGCATGTATAAAAACCACTTTTTAAAAGTCACTTTTTTTTACTATACCATGCATGTGTATAGACACCACTTTTGACCTAAATAAAAATATTTTTCTAATTGCTTTTGGGGAAAGATATGTAACAACATGAATATTGATGAGGATTTTTTTTGTAATTTTTTTGAATTTTTTTTATTGAGGTTTTATTGGCCCTAATTGGTGTTTTTAAAAATCAGCATGTATAGATGGCATAATTGAAACTAAACTAAACATTTTTTGAAATTTTTTCAATGTGTAGAGAATTTTCTGAAGATTGATGTCATATATATTTTTTTGCAAAAATGTTAATAGATAAAAAGTTATTAAAAAATAAAAAAGCTTGATATTTCAAGTTTATAGACCAATTTTCTTAGAAATTAATTAAAAAACAGAAAAAATAACTAAATCTTATAAAATTATATATTTGAAAACTAGACATTGTGATCTATAATGGGTTTTAATTTTATAGATTAATTCTGAAAAAAGTTCGTCAACTATATTGCCAAAGTTGGACATTTCTCTTGAATCTGCCTTAGTTTTTTAGTTGCAGGTCAAAGACTAAGGGTCGGGTTGCAAAACCTTTCCCAAGCCTAAAACCCAAGCAAAAAGTGGCTTGGAATTTCAATTTTTTTTAGAATGGGTACCCAATTAAGAACAAGTTCCCGATCCAAGGCTCGAGTTCTTGTTCCTAAACAGGTAACTGTTTTCTTAAAAACAAGTACCCATTCCTTTCAACTTTTTTTTTTACCGAAACGTCCCCTCTTCGTGGACCCAACTTCTTGCACTTACCCCCTTATCTCTTCAATATTTCCATTTTCATTCATCAGTCAACTATATCTTATCTTTGAAATTTAGATCTTTTAGAAATCATCAATTTTCCTCCATTTTGGAATCAAAATCTTTTCAAAATCATCATCTTTCCTTCATCTTAGAAACATCTTTAGTTAAAGTTAAGCATGAAATTAAAAACTTCACGTGCACCATTATCCACCATTTTAATTAGATAATTCAACATTATCTCTTCTTGAATTAAAATGACAACTTTTCCTTTCTTTCCCATGATCTCATCAGTTGATATTCTCTTCAATCCAGATTGTCAATCAAGCTTTTGTCTTTTATAAATTTGACCTTCATCCTCTTTCTAGTCTAACCATAGTCTTCAAAATATTTCCATCACTATTGTATTGAGCTTGTCACATTTTGTGCATGCAATTCTAAGAGCAATAACAACTACTTGAAAAGCAAGGTGGAGAAGGACAATGGACGTAAAATAATATTGATGTGAGAAGGTATAACATTTGTTTAATTTGCATACTTCTTGCATTTCCTTTTCATACTTCATTGGTAGATTAGGACTGTTAGTATAAGTTCAATGGTTTTTGTGGTTTCCAAATTGATTTTTGCATTTGAATCTGATTTTTTATCTTACATTTGGTGAACTTGATGTGAATACTAACTCTTTTTTATTAACCTTGTTGTTTGTATTTCTGGTGTTTTTTTATCTTGAAGGTTGCAGGTACTTTCAAGAGGCTGTAAAAATCACACTTTTGGTGCTAGATAACATTTAAAACTAAAAAATATATTTTTCAAGCATTTTCTTTGTTAATCCGTACATTGGTATGGATTTCTACTTTTGGATTGTTAATTCATTGTTGCACATCTTAAATTTCTATTCATAGTTATTTTATTTTATTTGCTAATTAAAAAATTAATTAACAGAGGTTTAATCACTTGGTGAGACTTTTTACTCCTCCTTTTCAGAATTTTTGAAAATACCAACCTACAGTAAAATAGGCATAACTTTTAAACCACTAATCAAATTCTCAAGTTTTTATAGGCATTGGAAAGCTAATTCTAATGTGCATGCTATGAATTAGGTCATTTCTTTAACTCAAAAATAATAAATTAGGTATAATTATTCAAATTGAAAGTTCCAGTTTCAAAACTTCAAACAAGCACATGCATGAACTTGCTTTTTGGCGATTTTTTAAATTTCATAAAAAATTCATGAGAATTCTAATGGTGTGCTTAGTTTTCTAATTTGAATTATTTTGTTATGTGTTTTCATTAATCATTTAATCCAACACTTTTTCACCACGAAGGAGAAAAACACATAAACAATCCTCTTTTGCAAGCTAAAGAGAAAAAAATAAACTTCAAACAAAATTGGTTATGCAAGACAATATTAAGAAGACAAGTTTATAGACAATTTTAGTTTTACTTGCTTATTTTGTGTGTCTTTTCAAATCATTATAATGAAGAATTAAAATTAACCATAGACATTTTGATATGGTTAATTAAAGAAAAAGTGTCTTTTAATCCTAAAAGAGTGTGTGTGTGCTCTTCTCTGGAACACTTGTGTGATCTTGAGAATCAAAAACACCATGTTTTCTTTTTCTTTTCAGGGGGCTTATCTAGGGATTTCATCACCCTAGAGGACGACCTAAACTCCAATGTTTGGACAAAGTATAAATAGTGGGGGGTGAATCAAAAGACACGCCTCTTGGAAGTTGTGAGTTTGTCATTGGGCTAAGCCCCCAAGAACTTTATACCTTGGGGAAATGAGCAAGAAGGGTGGGTTACCCTCTTCCCCCGACTATTTGACTTTCTTGCTCTTTCAAATTCACAGGATTAGGCCTCATGTGTCCTTATGGCATATAGAGGGTTCCATTAGAGATCCTTATAGCCTAGTTTAAGACTTTTTGACTGTTGCTTAGTGTAGTGCAAGGTACAATATCATGCTTGAAGCTACTCACCATGTGTCCCCTTGAGTAGAGATATAAATTCTTTGGTTTGGATTTTCTAGCTTCCTTGGGAGAGAAGAAAGGTGATCATGTTGTTGTATTAGGCTTGTGCCACTAGACCTCTAGCTATCCACTCTAGAAAGAAAAGTGTCTCACATCAATCTTAGGATATTAGCACTTTTGATTGATGCACCTACACTAAGTTAACACTCCTACTTTATTAATTCTAGGCTTGTTCATGTGTTTTTTGTGTTTGCTTTGGTTAGAGTAAAACCTCCCCATCTAAAACCCAACAGGAACCCTATCCTTCTTAAGCCCTAGTTTTTTTAATCTTCTATATTTTTATTAGTATAGAATTTCAAAACTTCAAAAATCCTTTTTTTTTTTAAAACCCCAAAAATCAGGAAAAAAAAACAAAAACCAAAATAGTCTTTGATTGCTTTTCCTCACCTCTTTCTAGGGTTTAGAATCCAACTATTATCTACCAACTCAACCATCCTTTACATCCAAACCAAAACTACACCGACTTATCCATCCAAACCATCTCATTGTCCATCCTAATCTAAGTTTATAACCATGCCTTCATGTTACCTTAATAATCTCCTTAGTCAAGCTGAAAACCAAAAAGTCACAATCCCTAATCAATCATACATCCACCCTCCTTTCCAATAACCCACAATCCCTATTCATTCATACATCCACCCTCCTTTCCAACAACCCACAATCCCTACTTAGCCATCTATTTATCCTCCTTTCCAATAATCCATAATCCCTAGTCATCCATCCATGTTCCAATAATACCACCCAACCACAATCCCTAGTCATCCATCCATGTTCCAACAATACCACCCAACCACAATCCCTATTAGCCTATCCATCAATGCTCAATATAACCCACAATCCCTAGTATCATTTCCATCAATCCTCAATACCAATCACCCACAATCCTTAGTATCCTATCCATCAATCCTTCATACTAACAAACCACAATCCCTAGTCATCCATCCATTTCTCATCCATACCAACAACCCCCAACATTCCAACCTACTTACCAACAACTCATAAGCTCTAGTCAGCCATCCACATGCCCTCAATATCAACAACCAATTAACACAACCTCTACCATTAATCCCCAACAAACATCCATTAGGTATCCTTATAATAACCTTGACAAGGTAAGCCAATCTTCCATCCAAAGCCTTCCTCAACACAAAACCATATCACAAATCCCTATCTCCCATACATATCCTAAATCGTCATCCCCATCACTAGACCAAGAAATTATTATAGCCTCCACCTACTATCACAATCCTTCATCCACTTTAATCCATTTCAAATCACTCCATCCCATCCACAAATACATTCTATAAAAACCCACTTCTCAATATTTTCTATCAATTCCTAAATGAAAGCAAAGTTAGGCGATCCCATCATATTGCTAATCTTACACCATGCAACTTATCTTCCACCATCATTCCCTCCATCACCTATCATGCTAACTCAAGAGCTTCCTATCTAAAACCATGAGTCCAATCAAGAAAGTCAAATCATTATCTAAAATAACTTTCCATTATCTAAACCATTGGATCTATGTCAAGATAAAAGTTCAAAGCATGATGAAATAAACTCCAAGATAAATCAAGATCAAGTTACCTAAGAAATCTCTTTAGATGATCATGAAATCCATGATAATTCAATCCTTGGTCATGATCCTATCCTTGAGTCTATCCAAGAATCCCCTCTAGATGATCATGACATCCATGATAATTCAATCCTTGATCATGATCCTATCCTTGAGTCTATCCAAAAATCCCCTCTAGATGATCATGACATCCATGATAATTCAATCCTTTATCATGATCCTATCATTGAGTCTATCTAAGAATCTGTTAGAGTATAGGACCACTGAGAGGGGGGGGGTGTTGAATCAATGGTCTAATGAGGAACCAAATTTTATCAATTAACTCACTTGTATTATACAAAGAGATCTATTGAAAACACTTCAAACATTATAGGTATTGAATGTTGAGTGAGTCACACAGATATATAAATCAAAACATGATACTTGAACAAAGATGACCTATTAAACACAATATGACAAACCATCAAGAGGAGACATAACACAAGTATTATGAGTGGAAAACCTTAGAAGGGTGAAAAACCACCCTGAAAATAAACTTTATTAAGCTTCATTGGCCAAAAACCTCACTAGTTACATTTTATGCCTCACTAGTATCAAGTTCTATGCCTTGCTAGAAAAATTCTATGCCTCACCGACAACACCTCACTGGTATCAAATTATGTGCCTCATTGGAAAAATAGTATGTCTCACTAAAAAAAAAAACCATACACCACTTTCATCAATTTTAGAAGAAACAAACAAAAATCAGAGGGTTACTTTGTTTCAGTACAATTCACTACTCATGTGATCTATCGCTGTATTAGAAATTCAACACACACCATCTCCATAATTCACCCATACCACATCACTTATATGCTTCAAAAAAAAACTTCAATGAATCATAACATTTATTAATAAACACACTACAAACATCTTCATCTACAAGATAAAAAAACATTATCTGATGTTATACACTATTTCATCAAATCCTCTCTAACACTGATTGATCTTCACAAACACACAACATTAACATCTTCCATTACCCTTATTCAAACTCATTTCATAGTTCAAATGCACTGGCAAATATTTTAGCCATTGCTATTACAATTCAATTAAGCAGAGACACTCTTTATAACATAGATGATCAAAATAATCTACCATTCATCACTTGGACAAAAGATAATCTCTCAAGATCTTTAACAACGTATTCCTCTCATAGACCCATGATACATTCCACCCAATACACACTGTAACGGCCAAATGCATGTTAATCTACATTCCCATCACCTGCTCGTTGGAATTTAAACAGACTTTAAATATCATTTGTTGATCTAAGGTTTGGCGTCATGTTATCAATTAAACAAGAGCCTTTGATTTCCTTTGGGAGGTATAATGAAAGTCTTCAAAAATAACCATTTGTGTCATTCAACTACAAAATAGCATGTAACTACTCCAAGAGATATGACAACCACACACCTGTCAAAATACACCTTTGGGAAATAGTTGTTAATAATGTTTAAATAAAAGCCTTTGATCTCATACTCCCGCCTCTTCACCAAACAAATTAAGACCATTGATTTTTCTTTAAGCAAGGTGACCTGTTGAGCAAGTAAAGAGGGGCCGATACCCAATGGTTTTGAAACCCTTGAACAATGACTTAAGTAGATTTTGACCTACTATTATAAGTCACCTTTCAAATATAACAAAAAGGTATATTGAACATTGAAAACCATGTAAACCCTAGGTGCCTTTGTAATTTAGGGTTTTAGAACAAACTTGCAAGCAATGAAAGAACCCATAACAACTTTAAACAAATTCAATGGGATTGAAAACTTGTAATTGATCTATAACCTTTGATTTTGACCATATACCTTTGATGCAAAATATTATGCATTTGAAATTGGTTTAGATCCTTGTAGAAGCATGAATATCTCATCAACATACACCAACCATGTCTTTATGCCAAAAACCTATCCACTGAATACCTCTGACTTTTTCATGAAACAACTCTACCAAACTTTTGCAACATCTATCAATACCTTTTGCACCAACACCATGTGAACAAGTAATGAATGACCAACAAGGACTTTGACATGAATATCAATAACCACTTTGGCTATAGATCACCAAATGACAACCTCTTTGAAACCAATCTCTAACAACACAATGAAACAACTCACTCTGCATTTAGTTGGCATCAAACACCTTTTGCATTACCAACTCCATTTACCTTTGACATCAATGACAAACAACATCAACAAAATACACTCTAAATGATCATGACATTCTTGATAATCCAATCGTTGATCATGATCCTATCCTTGAGTCTATCCAAGAATCCCCTCTAGATGATCATGATATCCAAGTTAATCCAATCTCAAATCAAGATTTTATTCCTAATCATGTCATCCAAGATAGGCTTATAATTTTTCAAGAACCTACCTATGATCAAGAAATCCAAGATGATCCCCTCATCCACCTACATGGAATCAATGATCAAAAACTTGAAGGTGATCTTATACAAACCCCATCTACGTCCATTTCCCAAGATGAGACACTTGTCTCCCTTGGACACACAAATAATCAAACAAATAACATGGATCATAACACACAAGAAGATAAAGAAGCTACCATGGATCACATCAACATGCAAAATGATCAAGAAGCAATAAGCATGGAAAAGGATAAATCCAAAGTATCCTATCAACTAAGATCATCTAATTTTGTCAAATCAAGATTTCTTAAAGATGAGAAAATACCAAGTAGTGGAACTTTCAACTACACAATGATGGGTTAGCACCTTTTTTTCAAAACAATAAATACCCCATCACACATAGAATATTTTTGAGCATGCAATATCAAGGAAGAGGACTAGACCTACACAAGAAAGACATTCTAGAACCAAATACAGTTTCATGAAAATCTTCGATATCAAGATCTTGGTTATTCTTCAATCAACAAATCAAATGATGTTAGTGATCCTCCACAATATTAGGGGAAAATTTATCTAATACAACCATCAAAATGGGGGCCATGAGTAGTCCTTACCATAAGGTTGCTGCCAACACTCCTTCCATCCACACCATAAACCATCATTCCCAATTCATTAAACCTACCAATTGGAACCAACAAAAACAAAATTCTTACAAATCCAAAGTACAAAATCAAATGTCAAAATCCATTAAATCCAAAAATCCAAGTGGACAAATGAAGTTAAAATGGATCCCAAGGAAAAATGGATCAAGTAAAGAAAAGAGTCAAAGTCCAATTGTCAATCAAAATATGGAGATACAAGAAAAGGGGTCTCCCACATATAAAAAATGTCCACCTCCTTCAAAATGGTCATCACACAAGGCATATAAGAGTGTTGGTTCTAAGCACTATCCCAGTCTAAAATCTAAACTCCATCATCCATTATTCCACATTTGGAAAGTGAAAATATCCACATTCAAAATGCCAAATAATTCATCCACATCTACCATCACTAATCATAATCCAACATCTCACGTAAAGTCCAAAAATCTTACATCACAAATCCATTGCATTTTGACAGCAACACTTTATCATAGGGACTCTCATGGCACTCTATCATAATGTACGCATTTCGATAAGGCCAACCCTAGAATTAATAAGGATCACAATGACATCTAGGGGTTATATACAAGCCCCGTGATCTTGACAAGGAAACTCCTCCATAGAGGTCACTATGGGCATATCATGACACTAGAATCTAAACAACACCATCAAAAGATTTAGAACAATCAACTATCATCTCAAACATCAAGGCCATCTAGAAAATACAAAAAAATAAAAAATAATTTGAAAATACAAAAAAATAGTAAAGAGAAATAATTCATCTAATAGTGAAAATCATTTTAGTGGCGCTTTGGATAAGTACCATGATAAAAACCCCGTAAACAAGTGTAATGTGTAAAATCACTTAACTATGTGAACCATTACACTTGAGGGAAAGTTGTCTCATCTTCCATGCCTTTTCATGACATTTCCAGCTATCTATCCAATACATGTCATTTCCATCCATCTTCCCTACCTACCTTGATCTTGATAATGACTAGGGCACAAACATAAATAATGCTTTGAAAAATTCTTGACATGTCAATCCTTTGTCCATGTACCATAAAACATCAATACAATTCCTATATAGCATTATTGAACCACATATCTTGGAGAAAACAAGTTATTCCTATGCGACATAGTCCTTGGAGATCATATCATAAATCATCCATCAAATAATCTTCATGTCTCCTATCCTCTACAAAAGCAATCCATTATCCTCTTACCCTTATCACAGGACTTGGTTTTCCCTTGGACCATTGGTTCTAATCTTCCAATCCACTTATCCAACATCCCTCTGTAATCCCATCCAGTCCTAAGGTTAGTCCATCCAAGTGCAACAATCTTAATCCATACAAAATTTCTATACAATCTAGTGCATCATCCAAAACATTCCTTGGTTTTGTTCCCAACCTTGTTGCAAACCTTGATCCTTTAGTCACATTATCATCATCGAGATATGTCTTTCCTAGTCCTCATGTTGTTTTTGGGATGTGT
Organism: Sequoia sempervirens; assembly: GCA_007258455.2. Taxonomy (NCBI): domain Eukaryota; kingdom Viridiplantae; phylum Streptophyta; class Pinopsida; order Cupressales; family Cupressaceae; genus Sequoia; species Sequoia sempervirens. The sequence continues at coordinate 104,845 of VDFB02260425.1, forward strand.
CTTTCTCATATCAACATCATCATCATCATCATCACTAATCAATTGGTTTTAAGCTTGACTAGGGGCAAGATCATGTTTGTCTTTGTATCCTTGTGCATGCTTTCTTGCTTTCTTGTGTGTATATTTCATATGCATTTATCATGATCCTTATAACATACCATCCATAATAAAATCTCACCTTCCGTGCCAATTCATAATCAACAATCCACCAATACATAATAAGCTTTAAACCCATCACAATCCACTTACCATAACATTCTACCATAATTCATAATAAGCTTTAAACCCATCTTAATATGCCCTCCATAATAAATTGTCCCTTGCTAAGACTGACACTCTAATCAAACATAGACAAAAACCCTGCATAACATTTAGCTTAACAAATCAAGAAACAATAGGCGAACTACCAAACTAGCCTTCATGTCTAACTGATCAATTGCCTAATCAACATCATTTATCAATATTATCCATAATTTGTCTTATACAGGGTGTTGCATCCTCGAAACTAGACTTCTTATCTTATACGATATGTTCAATTTCTTGAAACTAGACACCATATTTAGAACCTTATCAAGAATCACTCATTTTTGGCACGAAGATCTAAATGGTTGTTGACTCATTTGGTCTAGTTAGTCTTATCTTTCATTTGATTTATCTTTTGTCATGGTCCTATGTTGCTCAAGGATATCCATAAGTGATTAGAAGAGTGAGGATGGATCATGACTTTTTGTTTTGTTTTATGTTTATGTTTTTTCTTGACAATATTGATGGGGTAACTAAGTTCCTTGTGTGTGATTGGTGTTCCATTTGGTATAATCAAAATATCCTATGCAATTCAAAGGTCAACTAACACTTCCTTGCATTAGGATCAACATGTTGTGTGGTTACTCCTTCACATATTCTGACAGGGTTCTATTGTCACTAGTATGAGTCATGACACTTCTTGTCTACAATGTGTCTGTCTATGCAAAGGGATAACATATCGCACCTTATCCTTTTCATACTTCGATGTAAGTTATTCATTTTCAAAATAAAATGCTCTATGATGATATTTGTGCACTAATGAAAGCTCAAAGTATAATCTATCAATCTATTTCTTATCTTGATCAATTTCACTCAATCTCATGCTATTCCATTCTACCCGATCATTCAATCTTATCCACATCTCATATTGATCAAGCTAGCCATTCTTCACTTCTTAATAACCTTTTATTATAGCTAGAATTTCTTCTGTCAATCCAAACCTAATTTTTCGCCCTCTACACACCTAAACACATTAAATCAACTTGTCGGTAAATTTGGCCCATTTTTCAAAATTTTCACCAAATTTTTTGAGGGGGCACCATATTATCCCACTACCACCGAGACACATTGGGGTAGGTCATGAACAAAATTTACTAAACTATTCTTTGAAATAATGCTAAAAATTGTATTGTCTCACAGAGGGGCAAAATGTAGACACTGAAAATTGTCCTAGGCCTGCAATGGCATTTTCCACCAATGTCCATCTAAACTAATTTAATTAGATTAATCTCTTTCCTTTAAGTTCATTTTTCTTCTTACCCATATAATTAAATAATTTTAATTATTTAATTATTCTAACTTTTCTCTAAGGTTAATTGTTTAATTAGTTGACCACTTTTGATTAAATAATTATTTTTAATTATTTAATCTCTAATCTTGTTCATAATTAAATAAATATTTTTTATTTATTTAATTAACTAATTTCTGAATTCTTCTATAGTTAAATAAATATTTTTATTTAATTATTCATATGGGTGCAAATAAATAAATTTTATTTATTTATTACACTTACCTTATCTCTTCAATCTTTCCATTTTAATTCATTTGTCAACTATATCTTATCTTTGGAATCTAAATCTTTTTTAAATCATTAATTTTCTTCCATTTTGAAATCAAAATCTTTTCTAAATAATCAACTTTTCATATTAGAAACATCTTCAGTTAACGAAGCATGAAATTAGAAACTTCACATGCACAATTATTCACCATTTTAATTACATAATTCAATATTATCTCTTCTTGAATTAAAATGACAGCTTTCCCGATTTCCCATTATCTCATCTATTGATCTTCTCTTCAATCTTGACCGTTGATCAAGCTTGTATCTTCTATAAATTTGACCTGCATCGTCTTTCTAGTCTAACCATAGTCTTTGAAATCTTGCCATCACTATTGTCTTGAGCTTGTCACATTTTGTGCATGCAATTTTGAGAGCAACAACAACAGCTTGAAAAGCAAGGTGGAGGATAGTGGAGGTAGAACAATATTGATGTGAGAAGGTATAACATTTGTTTAATTTGCATACTTCTTGCATTTTTTTTCGTACTTCATTGGTAGATTAGGATTGTTAGCATAAGTTTAATGGTTTTTGTGGTTGCCATTATGATTGATAATTTATGTATTTGAATCTGATTTTTGATCTTACAGTTGTTATTTGTATGCATGAATAGGGTGTAGCCCTTTACAACCACTTTTATTGATTAAAAAAAAAAATATTGAATTCTTATTGAAATCGATAAGGTCCATATCAAATAATTTTGAAGAGAAAAGTGAAAAACATTATACAAACATTTATAAGAAGTAAGAAAGTTACACCAAGGGAAAAAGTAAAAAGTATTACAAAAACATATATATAGATCTGGTCTTGTAGAAAAGAAATAAGCAATTGGAGAAACAATGTATGTTATTAATGTTGAAAACATGGATACTTGAATTTCATGTACTTCTAAGGTTGATTATATGACTAGAATTCCTTATTGATCACAAATACTATTGTTCATGTCAACAAGTTTTGAGTAGAATTTATATATGTATGAGTACAATTTATTCATGCCTCATAGATGGTAATTTGTATATTACTAATGTTTGTAAGGTTTATGTTGTTTTGTATGCAACTCTCATAGTCAAAAAAGTTTTTAGACTATCTTGCATTGTTTGATGGCATGGGTTTTCTTTTGATATTGTATTTAGATAGTGTTATGTTTGTATAATTGTATATTTTTTCCCTTTTCAAAGGCACTCTTCCAAAAGTCATTTATTCTTTCATAAATCTATTTTGATCAATTAAAAAGAAAAAATTCTTCATATTTTTAATTAACATGTTGTATTAAGCTCTTAGAAAAAATATTCAAATCATAAAAAACTAAGACTCTAATCACCACTTTTAACTATATGAATAGAATTTAATAACATATTACTATCAATATATCAATTTAATCTTTTCTTATTACTTCTTATAATTAAAATTTTACAAATAGTATTAAATAATAATATATTAGTCATCCTTGCCGAGGTGGATTTTTGGGGTTATCATTAATCTGTGATTAAAAATATAAGTTATTGTATATAATAATAATAGTGTTTGCTAAAAGTAATAATAAATCCAAATTTAACTTATTAGTGCTCACAATGGGAAGCGGCTAACCAACGCCTATGATGCATCTATGACATCAATGCCCTCCATACACCATAATTGTAGTTCACCATTCCCCATTGACTTAACTCACCATTGATGTAGAGACAATCTCCAGTTCACTATAGTATTGCTCCCAAGACATAAAACTACAGTTTCTCATGGAAAAATCTAAGATATGAGATACCTCACAATAGTTTAGACTATTTTTTTGTTGTTTTTGTTTCATTCAACATTCTATATCTAATTTTTTTGTCATATGAAGTTTGATCTATATATACTTCTTTTGGTGCTAGAGTATTTTGATAAGAAATCAATTGTTTTAATGGACATATGTTTTTGATATAATTGTATAGGGAATTTAGATAAATGCATTATCTTTTTTCAAGTTACTCTAATGACATTGATTTTATAGGTATGATTTTCACACTTTTCAAATGCAGTCCCATTCACAAGAAATCATAAAGAATATTTCTTAGTTGATTCATTGTTTGAATTGTTTTCTCAGTATTATATTATCATATTTCTAAAGAACATAAAATGCCAACTGTTATATTAGCATTTTTTTTTGTTTTGACTTGTTGAAGATTGTTCACTATATTTACTACATTCAAGGCAATGTTGTTTCAAAAATAAAGGTACAGGCAAATTTTTTCTTTTACGTCATTACCATTTATTTGTTTGCCATATTTACTTATATTGTACTATTTGTGAAGATACATAAAGTTATTAACTATGTGTCTAAAAGATGAAGTAGACAGTTTCCCAAAAAGTATAACGCACAATACATTTAATATAAAATATGTTTAAACTCCTTCCAAGATAAAAAGCTGATCATATTTTTTCATAGAGAAATTAAACTGTGTGAATAAACAAGAAATCTGTGAAGTGAAGTGATTCCATTCCCAAAGTCATAAAATACTTTAAAATGATTGTAGCCCCTAAAAATTATCATCAAAACTTTAGGCAAAGGCAATTTAAGATTCTCTCTAAATGTCACTTGCCTTTTGATGAATAATAATTTACTCTTAAATTGTGTTTAAACCTTCATGACTTCTATAAGCTTCAATTTTGAAAATAGTCCACCCACGGTCTTTACTACAATAATTCATTCCTTGTCGCTCCTCTCTTTTCTTCCATTTGCAAGGGCGACCATAACCAGATCCACAACCATTTCAATAGACTTATTTGGCTTTGACGCTTCTACCATCAAGTTTTTTACCACACTGAGTTTTCCATTCTCAGGTAAAGCCTTGTGGCAATTTCCAAACTCAGCTAGATAAATTGTGAAAGCGACCAGTAGAATTAGATTTGTAAGAAACTTGGTTTCATCTAAGAATATTAGATTTGTAAAATATACAATCAGTCAGTAGAATTATATTTTAACATATGTTAGTTATGTAAAGTTGTGTTTATGCAAGAAATGCATATCTTCAAACATAAGATCTATTTAAAAATCTTTGGATCTATGAATTTGATGGCTCTAGGAAATTCACCGCGAACAAATTCGCCTACAATAATTTATCGTCATGACAAATTCATCTCATGGAAAATTCACCTCCAACAACTCATATCATATTGCTGGGAATGACTTTTCCCTGAAATGAATTTGTCATGAGATAAATTGTTGACAATAAATTATTGGAGATAAATTTGTAACAGCTCTCTATCTTCAAATTGGAGCATGATTTGAGTTTTTCCTACAAATTTGTTACATCTCTCTATTACAACATCATTTTTTCAACGGGTTTGGGGAATGAATATTTTATGTTTGAAATTTTGATTTATATCATTATTACAAAATAGTTTAGTATTGAGCAAAGAAATGACAAAAGTAATGAAATAAGGAAAAGTTTATTATTGTTTGGTGTGGTTCAAATTGTTGGTATTTGAAATAAAAGGATTTTATTTTGGAAGAAAATTATATGTGATAAAAGACAAGTGAGAAGAGATTGTAATTTTAGAAGAAAGTGTATCTATATAAATAAATGATCAAAGAAGAAAGGTGATCACAAATTTTTCTAAAGTTTTTCACAATATTTGATGAAGTCTATAATATTTGTTGAAGTTTAAGTTTCAAAAGGTGCAAAGTAATTGGTAGATCATTTCAAATCATGGAGGAGTGAAGGTGAAAAAACTGTCAAAATTAATCTCCATCAAGTATTACATAAGTAATTTTTTTGTGGTTAAATTTTAGTTGTATAATGAAATTATTTTCCAATTGGAAAGATTGGTAAAAGAGAAAAAATAAAATAAAAACTTAACATATAAAAATAATATTTTGGAAGAAAAGCTTGAAAAATTTAGAAAGAAATATGAAAAAATAGAAGAGAAAAATAGGTCACAAAAGGAAGATATATTGAAATTGAGAGAAGAAAATATTTTGTTCAATCAATTACTTGAAGTTTACGTAAATGAAAATCAGTGTCTAAAGGCTAAACCTACACTATGTAATATGTCATGTGATACAAATGATTTGTATTATTTACTAGATGAATTGTTTGAGAAATGTGATATAGTTAAATCCTCTTTTGATAAAAAAAGTTTAGGAAGCTAACAATTTTTTTGAATCTACAACTCTTGCTAGTTGTGGGGATAATGACAAAGAATGTTCTCCAAAGAATGTTGGACTTAACAATGAAGAGAGTGGGATATAAAGGAAAAGGTTTGGAAAAATATGGACAAGTAATTATAGAGCCCATTAAGCCAATAGTGAGTCCAAAAAATGAAGGCCTTGGATATGTTAATGGAAATAGAAATGATGTTACATGTTCAAACAAATTATCTCAAGAAATATAATGTATAGAATGTTCTCATTATCATAGGCATGGACAAAAAGAAAAATTATGTTTGGATATTTATCCTTGTAGTATTTGTAGATTAAAGAATCATTTTAAGAAATTATGTTAGAACAAAAAATGGAAGAAACAACTTCCACAAGATAGTATACAAATAGATTGTGGATGGATTGGTTTATCTAATTGGAAAAAGGTCACAAGTATGTTCAAAATGTTGTACAATAGTGGGTTACAATTTTTTGCATGAAGAAAAATTAGAAATGCCCATGAAAAAATTTAAAATGGCTTACCCCTTCTAATGAAGGAGGTTCGAACCCCCCCACCCCTTTCTAATGAACCCCCACTTGTGCAATATAGGGGGGTTCATTTGAACCCCTTTCATTAGAAGGGGGTTTGAATGAACCCCCTTCATTAGAAGGAGGGTTCAAATGAACACCCTTTTTTTTACTTTTCTCCTTTAATTGCAAAATTAATGCATTTTTTGACTTTTGAAGCTCGACTTGGAGGTGTAAATGGAGTCAAATATATGAACCGAGTTGGAGAATTGTAGTCCTTGAAATGAGCTTCCCAACAACTACAAATTTGATATATTTTTCTTTTATTTTTCAGTTTTACTGAACATAGGTTTTTCATTGAATATCAAGTTCAGTGAAAAACCATTGTGGAAAAATAGTAAATTAGTGATTTTTTTTTTTTAAATATGTATGCACTAGGTATGTATGTCCTCATTCAAACAAAAAAAATTGAATTTCAATACATACAAAAAATTCATACGATTAAAAGTGGACCAATGTCTAAATTGTAATTGGTTTGACTTCAAAACTTAATTAAAATAAAAATATTCAACAAAACGTTGTGAAACAAAATGGAAGCAGTAGTTATCAGTGTTACCAACCTAAATTCAAAAGAATCAAAATTTTATCTTTTGGAGAAAAAAAGTTATGCCATTGAAAGTACACATCACTTTTTAAAAATGTTGTTTACTATTAAAAACTAGTTATCAAAGGAGATGCAAAAAAATACAATTTTATTTTATTTATTTTTTAAAAATTACATTTAAAATATACAGACAGAATCTCACAAATCACTAGTTTGGATCATCTTCAAATTCCTAACAGTTTACCTACTATAGCTGTCAGAAAGTGAAGATTTTTCTTAAAATGTTGCTTTCAATGTCAAGTTTGGCCAAAAAGTGTAACCCATTATTGTGGGATGACACAAAATAAGTACCATTGATCGCAAATATCATTATTGAATGGTTGTAATATTGATCCCAAAGATCATTATTTAACCTAAAAAGTTGTACTGTTGATCACAAAGATCATTATTGGATGGTTGTAACATTAATCACAAAGATCATTGTTAAACCTAAATAGTTGTAGTATTGATAGTAGAGATCATTGAAGGTTTTGGTCGTAAAGATCATTGTTGAAATTAATCGCAAAGATCATTGTTGAAATGATTGTAGAGATCATTTCTGAAATAATTGTAGAGATCGTCGCTAAATCTGTGAAGGTTTTTTATCACAAAGTTCATTGAGAATGTTTCATTTTCTTTATTGATATAACTATGAAGAATGTCTTTATACTTTCAAGAAGGCATTGGTGTTAAATATTCTTCATTTGTACAGGGATAGCTAATAAACTTATCTGTTATAGGTGGCCCCGTCATCTAGCTAAGTTTTGTGATAAAATAAAGTTTATGGAGGGTGTTAAAATATGAACTATATTTTAACACACCCAACATAACTATTATTTAAAGTTGTGTCTTGTTGGTTATTTTTTTAGAACCAAACTTAATCTCACCATTTACCTATGGGTCTGCCAGAATCCAATGATAAGTAAATGAAAGGATTGGCCAACAAACAGGTAAGGGTTATTAGGCCCTTACTTCTACTCTTTGGGCTCTATGAAACCCAAGAGGGTGATCCTAATAATTTTTACCTGATAATCATGTGTCATTTTATCATAAACATTGCAACACATAGATAATTCTCATATAGTGGCTCAACAAACAGAATGTATCAAAGAAGTTGGCTGCTTCTTAACAACAGCTCATATTCAGAGCCTGAGAATGGTAAAACATAACATAATTGTAACTGATTTCAGAGAATGTGATTTCATAAATGGTTTGTTGTTGAATTAATCAACGAAATGAAACATGATCACTTCACTTAGATCAGTGCCTCATCCTTGAAACAGAGTCAATTCTAACATTTACATGATTTGATAGCAATTTCACACATGACATTATTTAAAGCCTTAAGGATACTACATTACAGTACTTCAACATTATATCCCAACCATCACTTCTTACTAACATCCTAGTACATGATTTAACATAAACCTATCGCTCCATTCAAGCATTTACATCAACTCTTTGAATTAATAGGCAAGAATAAAACCATACACCCATCAAAAAACAATAGAGACAAGTAAGATAACCCTTGATTATATTACTTATAGTTTTTAAAACCAATACATAGGAGAGAAAATGGTGCAAAACTTGCACTATTATGTTCTATATTGTTAGTATTACTATCAAGACTACATGTGCATATTAGTAGACTCAAATCTAAGACTTAACACCAGTATATTCTTTACAGTCCTCCATGTGATCAATTCTAGAACAACCAACCTCTTCTTTTTTTTTGGCCCTAAATTACCATTTATAGAATATGGGAGCAACAAGCTTCAGGCCAAGTTACCATTTCAGTCACATTTACATTTGATACTTAATTTAATTTCAGTTTCAAAGATTCCCCAGACGGTTACATTTGCTCATTGCGAAATGGGGGAAAGTAAAAGACAAAATTCCATATCATCTATTGAAAAGGATCAACCAACCTTCCAAAAGGTGTCGTTCATCATTGCAGTAGGTCCAAAATCCTTTGTCCACGTCAATCAAAGAAGATTCTCCATCAACACCTAAGGCAAGCACTTATATATTAACCAGAAAAGGTGTAATGAGCCTTGCGAATTCTGGCCCAAAACTTCTCAATTTTGTCCTTGTAATTTTATCAAACAATTGTCTTGCAAATGTTATAGGTGTTGATATGCAATGGTTGAACGTATAATTTGGTATTTGATGATAAAATGAGGATGCAATTAACTCTACAATTGTTGCTAATATGATAATGCACTTGTTTTTGTATTTTCCGAATGCAATAGATGAATTAAGATGCAACAAATACATATAAAGAGTAACCTACAACCAACTAGGCATTTTTCCAAACACTTGGCATACAAACTAACTTGATGAGATGAAAGTATATATGATAGGCATTATGACAAAAGAATTGGAAACATCTCCTTATCTCTCCAATCTTATATTGTGCTATGAAGAGTTACAATCTGATTATAAGTTCCAACATAAACATATCTTCTATGAATGAAAGCTAAAATGCAGATTGGTTGCAACAACATTACATTGTATCATTAACTCAAAATTTCTTCTTTCTTCTCTATCATGATATAACTAGAATTACAATGCATATGGCTATTATAAACAGTGATTACAAGGAATACCAAGTTTTGAAATTCAACCTCCTAACCAACTATTCACTACAACATTAACTCCTAACAGCATATGATGATGTTACAATTAATGAAAGAGAACCTGGAAATTTGCCAATTTTGGAATTATATCTGCAGTCACTCACAAATTCGATTCTCTTGGAAGAGGATGATTTTTGTCTCCAAAAGGCAGTGATTCTCTTCTTTGGTGCTAGGTGACCTTCTTTGATATTTATGAGAATTTTTCTTACCTTCTTTTCTGAAATCGCACCCCTGTAATGAAGCGCCCAGCTTGCAATGTATGTTCAATTTCTATTCACCAGTCAAGTGCAGATTCATGCCTTCCAATTTGGTTGTCTTCCTCCAACATCACCTCTAACAAAACTGGAAATGCTTCTACAAATTTCTGCAATTTCTTCCTAAATCGAATTCCACAAGCTGAGATTATCTTTCAAAATCTAAAGATACTTCCTCTAACATCGATTCTCCTCCAATGCTGTAAATATCTCAAAATATGAGAATGATGTGCTCCAATTGATTTAACCAAAATTGGCCAAAGGCCACTAATTTTTCCAATGAAGTCCCAATTGAGAAGTTTGAAGTAACTCCTCCACAATTCCAACTAGAGTTGGTGTTTCACAACCAAAATTGGCACTTAACCAACTAGGTTTGGTCTTTCATAAACAAAGACTGGAAATCAACAAGCTAAACATTCAGCTTCAGCAGTGTAGTAGAAAAAGTGTATTCAACTCTTGATGTCCAAATGCATAGCCCAAGCCTCTTTTTATACACCTCATCACCAAGAGGCTTCTAGAAGATTCATGTTTATTCCTTAAGTGACTTTATTATTTTATTATTAAGTCTCTTAAGTCACTTTTTATTATTAAATTAATTAAATAATAAGTCATCCCTTTTGATGTTTTTTTTTTTAATAACTTAATAAATAATTAATTTAATAACACTTCCCGATTTAATTAAATTATCAATTAAGCTATCCTCATAAAATAATAATAATCCAGACAACTTAATTAAATAATTTAATTAAATCACCATACCTTCAATTCAGGGACATGATAGTCCTCCCTTCCCAAAGATTGCTTGCCCTCAAGCAATTCGCACTTCTAATCCAATTTGACTGCCAAAACATTTGATGCCCGAATGGAGAATCAACTACACCTATCCACTAGCCACCTAGATCCCAAACCTGTATATCTAACTCACCATGCTTACTCCAAAAATTGTGCTGGTACTTCTCAAATGCCATATCTGGAAGTCCCTCCACCTCAATACCAATGGACTCCCGCTGTGCAATGTCATCAGAATATCCCTCTGAAAGCAACTACAATCTATCATGAATGTCATCTACTCCTTGGAAAGAGGCTGAATCGATACTGACATCTAATGTGCAAGTCCTAGAAGAAATCAGCTCCTTAACAAGGTTAACAAGGTGGTCACGATCTGAAAGAAGGTTCATATAATTTGACTTCATTGTCTCCATACCTTCTTTGACACCCTACAAATCATCAAGAGAAGACTCTGCTCCAATCCCCTTGGTTGCTCCACTAAGTAAAGGATCAACTATCTCAACCACCTCTACATTTTGAGTCTTCAATGGACCTTCATTTATCAAACCACAATCTGATTCTTCACTCAATGAAACATCACAAGAAGGCTTGTTTTTATGAAGTAGCTCCAAGTTGTCTTCCATCATAATTTGCTCTTCTTTACTCTTGAAGTCATCATGGAGTGTTATGTTCTCTTTAGGATCAGCAGTATGCTGGTCACTAACTGCTGAAAATTCATCATGGAGATTCCTACACTAACTCATTTGACTGCAAAATTTGACAAAAATTTCCAACGAAAGATGTGCAATTTGATGTATTGTCAGGATTTGATGTGTAATTTTCAATTTTTTTAAATTTATCCTTGACATTCGTTGAAATTTCGATGAACAGTTTAGTCAAAATTTCAACGAACATGCAAAATTAGAAAATAAAAAAAATTTAAAAAAAAATCAATTTGTGGTCAACATAAATAAAAGTGAGTTCACCTATTTATTGCGACAGTGTTTTGTTATACTTGCGAATTTTCTCTACTTGCGATAGTTTGTGGAGAACTAAGGACGATTTTCTAGGGAAAAATCAAAAAAAATTCAAGAAGATATCACCAGGTTGAGGGTAGTCATTGTCTTTTTCCAGAATTCATTTGTGAAATCAAATTTGTACTTCCAGGTTTGAAAATCATATTTTAAAGCAACATCTCATCAGATTTCATTTTTAGACTTGTGCATTTTGAGAATTTCATTTCCAGGTTTTGTTGTGCAAGTTCAATATTCTAATTTTAGGAGTCTAACGGTTGGAAATCATAGTAAAATAAAAAATTAATAAGTTATGGAATTACCATTTTAAAGTGTTTTTTGGGGTCATTAACTTCAGGCTATCTTCTCTTTTGCAGGGGTGGTTGCATGCCGAATTTTTTTGGTGTAAAATATCAGAATTATTAAATTTTGTTACCTGTCTATGACTAAAAATTATTGGAGTGTGAGTTTGATATTTTTTGATGATCAAAATATTCAAGCTTGGTAAAGAAAAATCATGTCAGATAATATTAGTCCAGAACAAAATGAAGAGACAGTTGCTAGAATGTGGGCTAGATTGAAAAGAAAGGGTGATGGGAAATGTTATTGTCCTTGCAATAATTGCAAGGGCTTAAAGACGAGAAGACTTTTAATCACAACTATTGAGAAACATTGTAGGTAGCATGGTCACGTTGAAGGGGGCATGATTATCGTCTATTGGTAAGTTGTTCATTATATATGTTTATATTGATTGAATTTGTAAATGTTTATATCGTTTTAAAAAAAAATTATATATATATATATATATAATCACTTGATCGTGATCATGGTTTATTTGTGTCTATCATTATTATAAAGGTGGGGCACCCTAGGGCATATGATATGAATTATCACGGCCCATAGAATGTGGTTTTGCAAGCGGAGGAACATGGAGCTATGAATATTGAAGATGAAGTTAATGATCCTATGGAAGAAGATGATCATGCGCCAGAAAACACAGTTGAAGATGATGGTACAAATGCATTGATCCATGACACATTTAGTGGCACAACTGATCATGATGATCGAAATGACTTTGATTATGTTCATGATTTACCTATACTTGAGAAGGCTTATGAGCCCCTTTATGAAGGCTCCCAAACAACTCTTCCCTTTGTTGTATTGTTGTTGGTGAACTTGAAGGTTATGAATGGTTTATCCAACATAGGAATCTCACGGATGTTAAGGTATGTCATATATGTCATCTTTTTTCATCTTTTTTAATTGTTGTTAGTTCATCACTAGTAAATAAATGATGAAATATGTACCATTAATATTCTTTATATTAACAAAAAAAAAATTGTTGTAGATTGATTGGTGAATTTTTGTTACTACCATCAAATATTTTACCTTGCTCATACCGAGATTTATCTGGCATTATGAAAGATATTGGAATGGAGTATCAAGCAATAGATGCATGTCCCAATGATCATATTATATATCATAAACAATATGAATTTGCAACAGAATGCCTGGAATGTCATATTAATAGATATCGAACAGATCAACTAACAAAAAAGGTGTCTCGCAAGGTTCTTCGCTATATTCCCATTATTCCATGTATGCAACGATTATTTAGGTGCGAAAGCTTAGTGTAATTTATGGATTACCATGCACAAAATAGAAGTGGAGATGACATTCTTCGAATGCCTGCAGATGGTTCTGCATTTAGGGACATGGAGGAAAAATGGCCACAGTTTAAAGAAGAACCTTGTAATCTCAGGCTTTCATTGGGAGCGATGGTGTCAATCCATTTGGAGAGCTGAGATCTATTTACTCGGTGTGGCATGTTTTTGTTATCAACAATAACATTCCTCCATGTATGTCAATAAAGAGGGAGCACATAATGTTGTCAATGATTGTTCCAGGTATTTTTTTACATTAATTTTCTTTAATGTAGTAGCATCTCATTTGTCTTATTTGTTGCATAATGACATATTTTTTTCATTTAATAGTCATATACATTAATTTATATCTATTGTAGTAAAATGGTTATAATAATTATGTAATGTTTATGTTCATTCAACTAGGTAAGTACCAAGTTAAAGATATGAATGTATATATTGAGCCTCTTCTCGGCGAGTTACTAAAGTTATGGAATGGCGTCACTATGTATGACATCTCTAGACCAATAGGACAAAGACAATTTCAATTCCATGCAATGCTTGTATAGACAATTCATGATGCCCGAGGGCTAACACATTTTGTGGTATGTTATTGCTTCGACTGCACTTTAACAATATTTAATTTTATGAAGTAGATATCATGCATGTTTTTAAATAATCTATTCATTATATATAATTATAAAAATTATATATTTAATCCAATTATATATGATCTTGCAAGTCTTCAAACAAAAGGAAAATTTGTATCCAATTTGTGGTCCAAAGATGAAATCTCGTTGTTTAACAAGTTTAGGAAAGCAGGTGTTTGATGAGTATAGGCACTTCCTTCATAGAAATCATAAGTATCGAACTACTGAAAAACATCTTTTAATGGGAAGAAGAGACTACATCAAAACCACGAAGAATGTCACCTTGCTTATGGAAGTTGGAATTTAATAGAATTAATTGTCAAGGTTATACATCGGATCAAATTTTTTATCTATCATATATGATATGTTTTGAATTTATATTTTTATATTGTGTTATGTTTACTCATGCTGATGATAATGATTGTTATTATTAATTTGTTTATATATGTTTCATGAGGGTCGTCCAGGCATTAATGGTGGGCTTCCATGAGGCTGAGAAGTTATCCCAGACAATTTAGTAGGTTGCCCTACTTTGGTAGCTACAAATTGTGCTTTGTTTGATACAATGCATATCGGAAAGAATATAACAGAAATGTTATGGAAAATATTGGATGGAAGGCATGACAAAGAAAAAATTGTCAAAATTTGTAGTGACATTCAGGAAGCCAATCATGCAATGAAAAATGTCATTCAATTGAATAGCAATGGAGACCAGATTAATATAAGTGCCCTTCCTTGGTTATTAACAGAGCAAGAAAGCAATGCTATGAAAGAAGTCATACAAAAATTCGATTTCCCACAAGATTTGCTGCGAACATAAACAATATCATAACAAAGAAAGGTGAATTTGGGTCAGGGATGAAAACGCGTGATTGGCATACCTTCATTAAAGTAATTATTCTAGTATATTATATACACTTGTATACTACATGTACTTTTCAATGTATTGTGTTTACTACTTTTGGAAAAATAATGAAAAGATCATTTTATAATTGTTGTAGTACGTTCTACCTCTATCTCTCCTAGACAACTTCGTCAACAATGTCAAGCAAGTTATATATGATCTTGGAAAATACATGAGGTAAGTAGCGATAATTGTTCAATTAGTTGTATAGATCTTATAATTGCCATTTTTTTTACTTGTTATGTAATATATTGTATATTTTTCTTAAATCTCGTTAATATATTTGCACCTTGAATCACTTGTATATGGCTGTCATCTAAAGAAATTCATAAAAAAGATATAAATTGTTGGAAGAGAAAAATTCCTTGTCTAATATGTGAAATGAAAAAGTGTCTACCTTCGACATTTTTCAATGCACAAGAACACTACCTCATATACCAAGTTGAGGAGATTGAATTGTGTGGACTTGTACACACAAGGTCAATGTGGATGGTTGAGAGGCACTTAAAATTTTTGAAGGCTTTGGTTAGACAAAGAGCACATCCTGAGGGTTTTGTGGTGGAGGGATATATGGTATATTACACCATGGTGTACATTAGTGAATATCTTGCTAAGTTTGCAGCAAAGATCCATGTAGATCGCATTTGGGATCCCAACTCCATTAACAAATTCAAAGGGGAGTACCTGATGGGGAAAGGTAGATTGAGGAAAGTGAGAGGTAATTATAAGATGGTCATGGAGATTAATTAGAATACATTTACATCTAGTTTTTATGTATATTGTACTTATTTAATTATTAATCTTCAATATACATCAATTATAAATTAAGGTTGTATACCGTGGTAATTAACTAATTATATGTCATTTGTAAATTTCATTTTTTTTATACAGTTGGTCGAGAGTGGGATGCACTACATTTGTACATTGCAAACAATCTTGATTGGATGATGGTATGGATTGAACGATGTCAACAATTTGGTCGCACATTAACATGGGAAGGTGTGGCTTCATTGGTTAAAAATGCTCATCATAATGGAGATTCCAATGTTACACAAAGGGGAATTGATTTAGCATATGGTTTAAGAGATAAATAGGTACGTATAAATATATTAATCACCCATATTATTTAATTATTTTCAATTATATTGATGTATATATGATGCAGAGGATCCAACAATAACACCAACAACATCATTTCATGAGGATAAATCAAACCCAATCAGAATCAGGAGAAGATCAAATTCTTAATTCACTTTCTTTTTCCTCAAAACTCATACAACTTCTTTTGATTCTTCAATTCTACAAGACTTCAAGGCAACAAGTTAGCACTCCAATTTCAACAAACCATGTCATTGTCAGTATTCCAATTGACTCATTCAAAGCAAAATTTGTATTAGAAAAATTTGACTCAATCAATCAGATTCACATCATTCTCAACCACCATATCAACATCTATACATTCTCTTAGCCTTTCATAAGGAAACACATTATGCTCACTTGCTACAGAACCAATTACTAATCCTTCGACTTGTATACATCATATCCTCAAGGCAACAAAACACTTATTCTAAATCAGATTCCAAAATGTCAATAACCAAACTTCAATCATTGAAAACAGTCTAAACTTCTCAAATAGCACCAATTCATTTTCCTTACAAGGAAAACTAACAAAGACCAATCCTTCTTGCTATCAACTAGTTAATCAGTCCTTCAAGACACAAGATTCATCATGTTTTGAGAGAAATCAATTCAATACATCAGTGTATAAATATCAGATCTGCCTGCTCTGTAAAGATACCAAGACACACAATAGAATCATCATTGTCAAAACAATATGCACTGCCTTTACAACCTTATTTAAGCATAAATTCTACTGTAACTCCATCCAAATGACAAGGTTCAAGTATTTAAGGTCACTCACTTCCTTGTACACACAGATTTCCACTGTCCATGAAAATTAAACATTAATTAGCAATAGACCTCCATACCCTAGATTGGGTGAACCACTCACACTAGGTTCAAAACCAAGATCCAAAGGCACATTTAGAGACCTATTAATGGCCATATCATCATATCAAAAACTTAGAATGATTTATACTAGAGAAACTAGTAGATTTAATACTGTACACCCAAGAAAGGCTACTAGAATAGGGTTGTTTTACAAAGCATCCACCTTTTTTCCAACTCCAAATTTTTAGACAACCTCAAACAGTCAAAGGAAAGGTCAAAAAACACCAGATTTATCCACTTTCAAAGATTAAAAGACCCATTTAGAAAGTGTATTAACAAACCCTTTATTTTAGGCTGGAAACACCCAAAACAGTGAGGATTTTGTGATTATCCCTCTTAATAACTAGCTTTTCTAACTTCTCATCGGTTCAAATTGCCTCTTATCTCCTAATATGCTTGATTTATGCCTTTTTGTTTACATAATATTGCATTTTTTTGCATTTTCACCTACTAGTGACTTCTTTTATGATTTGATTACATTCAAATTAGCCTTTTCATGGCCTTGACACACAAATTTAGACTTGAACATGTAAATTTAACATATTAGCCTTTTGAAGGAATTTACAAGATCTAGCTACTCCTGCACCAATATATATGTTGATATTTTTTTCTTTACATACATTCAGCCAAGAATAAATATGTTTATCAACTGACAATATTGCAATAGTTTTTACATGTTTGACATATTGCAGGTGAAACACCACAAGGCTATGTGGTGCAATGGTCATAAATTTCAAATCAAAAATTTGGATGACACAAAGAAAACTTGTGATTCTGGTATAACTTCAGTCTTTCAGGTGACTAATGTTTCATCTAGAAGCGACATACATCTAGAAGTCTCAAAAAATTGATACTATGGGATTTTGGATGATATACTTGAGTATGACTTTAAGTCCTTCAAATTAGTTTTGTTTGTTTTCCTATGGTACAGGCTACAATTGAATGAAAATGATCCCAAGAGAACTGTTATTGAACATGATAATGGATTTACCATGGTTAATACAAGGTCGATCGACCGAGTTGGAAATGAGCCCTATGTTCTTCCAAGCCAATGTGAGCAGGTATTTTACTTAGAGGTTCCAAGTAAACCAAGTTGGTCATTTGTTCTTAGACATGATCCAAGAGGAAGGTCGGTAAAGTATAATGTGGTGGAAGAAGAAGATACCGAAGAACTAGAAGATGATGTAGATGATGATCAGGATCAACAGTTAGTTGATGATGTGCTTGACAAAGATGTTGAAGAGGAGGAACTAGATCATGATGATGTAGGAGTTAATGTTCATGAAGATGATATCCATGTGGATGATGACATTATCAAAATTGATATCAATGATGATGATGATCGGATGATACAGACAAAGATTTGGATGAAGAAGAAGATCAATGACATTGAAATGTATGAGTTATGTGATTATATTATCTATTTGATATTAATTTCTTAATAGAATTATATTTGACTTATGTGGTTACATAATTAATTCATGATGTTTTTAATTTTTATGTCATTACATAATTAATTTAATGATGTACTTTTCAATGTTTCAAAGGTCAAAAAATTAAAACATTTCAATAGTGATGTTAACAACCTTGAAATTAGTGTGTTTTATGTTTCATGTGATCATAAAAGATTAAAAATTCAGTTGTAGAGGTGGTTGTTCAGTGGTTGAGGTGTAAAGGCCTTTAAAAGAATAAAGTGATCATTGTAATGGTTGTTGATGGTTGAGGGATTTAAAATACAAGCTCTTGACATTCAAAATCTATGTTTTTCTTCAAAAATTATATTTTTCCTATTTTTGTAGCCTTTACGGTCACATCTGCCATATTTTTGATGTGAAATCAATTCCATGTCATGAAGATATGTGTTAGCTTTTATTTGAATCTAATTTTATGGCTTAAGGCATTGATTTGAGTTAGAAAGCTTCATTTCTTTGCAGATAGCCTGGTTACCCTATTTTTGAGGGTTTTGTAGTCCAAACATGATATAAAGGGGCTCTTACACTTTTTGTGATTACTGTAGCTTGTGTAAGAGGCCCCATGGATATTTTGTAATTTTAGGATGCATGAATAGGGCATAGGATGAGAAGTAAAGAAGGTATAGTTGTTGTCCTCAAGAGTTTTGTGAAGAAAAGTATGTGAAATGAGAGGTTCAAGCCTAGGTTTCAACAAAATATGTATGGGAGATCTGATTTTATGAATTTTTATCCATGTGCAGACCTAATGGGTTGTGTCTAAACACTTAATATAAATGATATACACACACATACATATATGTATAATATGTATGTATGTATGTATGTATGTATGTATGTATATGTATTTGAAAATGTAAATGTAAATGCAATTACTGGATATCTCCTAGAACAATAAATGCAACATATCATTAAAGAAATCTATATCAATGTAAATAAATGTGTATTTATAAATGCAAGTGTAAATGCAAAGAGCATATGGTTTTGTAGTGTTATAGATACAACATATCCATAAATTAATGTAATTGAAATTCTAAAGTCTTCAACACATATAATATGAAATCGATCAAACTATTAAACTACATGAGAAATAAATGAAAACAGTAAATGCATATGTATTTGGATCAAATCCTTTTCGCAGTGGACCCTGTTAGCACTCAAAAATGCTGGTTGAAAAACCACAAGAGGTTGCCAATCTCTTGGTATGCTTTAGGGTAACGTACAAGGCTTAATGACTCGAGCCTTCTTCTCTTTTGGTGTTGTTGAACCTAGGTGGGTATACCTATACTAACTAAGTAGACTTAATTGATGTTATTTAACTATAGTAATCTATCCACAATGGCAAGTTTACAGTGAACAGATGTGATCCTAATCTAACATGAACTAAATGAGAAATATGTTCAGTTAACAGATGTATAAAATGAATTAGATTTATGGATGGACAAGGGGAGACCAATGCCTTATTGGGTATATGGAGTCTAATCAATATCTACAAATGTTGATTTCAATAATGACAATAATTCAAACTGTCAGGCACAAAAGTTGTTTACAACTTGTGTAAACGTGCAAGTGAATAATTGAAAAAATCTTCATGAGATAGAATGGCAATTCTAGTTATGTGATTCTTCTTATTAATCCAACTAACACTTCCCAATTGTTGTGATTGATTAAAATATTTTAATCCCTACTTGAGAGAGCTGAATAACTAGATCACACATATATAGAAAATGTACAATGATAACAGAGTATAAACTTGTTATATCAATCTAAACAATAGAGAAGCATCAGAATGGAGACAATCAAATAACTACATAAATTTAACAAACAGTTGATACCAAAATCTTAATCTGCGACTTAGATATCTTCATTTACTCCATCAAAATACATGCATCTGAGTCTTTGTATATGAAAGCATTTTGCAAGAAATCTATCTACTAAATATCTCCTAATGCCTATATTTGTTGCATTACTATGGAACATATATAAATACATCAAAACTTGGAAGGGACATGTCCCTTCACAAATGTTTATTTTACTGAACTAATTAAAACAAGAGATTAGGCTCTATTTAGCCATAGATGAACATTTGATAAATGATCTATATAATCCTATCATTGATGAGTATCGACATCTCCTAATGCATTCCTGACCAATATTTCTACCTTTATCATCCTTTCGTTCTGCTCACAACTCTCGTCCAATGTCGAATCCTTCCCTGTAGCATTTTCCAGAATTCTCTGCAACATCAATTCACATTCTTTGATCCACTTGGATTTCTCTTTCAAATTTTCTCCATCTTTAAATAGTGGAGGCAGTCCCATATTCGTAACATCAACTAGCCCCTTTGCATCTTCTCGCAGTTCCTCATAAAGGTCCTTGTGTTTCTTTATAATTTGGTTACCCATACCAATGGCCACATTGTTAAGAACATCTCTTTCATTTAATTCTTAGAACTTTTCTTGAATCCTTCCATAAATTCTCTTGTGTTCCTGCCCTATAACATGGTTCTTTGAATATGCTCCCCATAGCTTATTCAACCAAATCATTAAGTTGGCCTGCCTTTTTCTGATTATTGCAGCAAGTGTATCATATTTACCTTGTGAATATGCAGTTGAATCCTCCCAATGATCTTTTACCTGTGAGCTTTCACCATGTGTTATTAGTTTAGGAGGTCCCATTGTGACTCCTAGCATTTCCTTCAAATGATCATTTTCTCTCATGCTCCTTTCATTACTCATTTTGTAAATTTCCTTTTCTTTGATCAACATTTGTATTTGGGCTTTATTCAGTTTTTCCACATTAATCCCAATGTCTGCAGTCACCACAGGATCTACCTCTCCAACCTTCAGAGTCATGACATGTCCAAATGCTTTCTTAGTATCAATCACCACTGACTTTCTATGAGGTGAATACAAGGCCCATATCATGAGTGATTCTTCATTTGGGTTATATTTGGATCTAGCATATATTTTTGTCACCCCCTCTGGACTAAGCTTGTGTGTGGCACTATTGTCGTTTAAGAAGCCATCAAACACCAATTCAGAATTTAAATCCAGCCCTGGAAAGATCATAACTCTAGCGTCCTCTAACATTTTCCTTCCTTTCTCAGGGGTCATATTAGCCATTTCTCTATCCACAGTTAATTTAAAATTATTTAGTAGCTGCTCCTCATTGCTTGGTGTAATATTATCAATTGTCTCCCTTATCTCCTTTCCCTTTTACTTATACAAGAAAGATCTAAATTCTGAAGAATTCACAAATCCATTGTCTTCTACAAATGACCTATATGCCATCTCTCTGGTGTATGTATCTTGGCTCTCTTCAACACTTGGTTCTCTAGGAGGGCAGTTGTAATCTTGAGTTTTTAATCTAGAAATCCTACTGGGTAGGTCTCATGGCATATCTTCTCCAAATTCCTCATTTCCATTAAAAGGGAACCCTGTATCCGGCAAGCCTTGGTTGTATTCCTCCACCACTCTCTCTGCTTCCTCTGCCTCCAAATTTCTAATCATGTCATCAAATTGATAAGGCACATTATCATATCCTCCAAAGTTTATCTTTTGTTTGGTAGAATTGATATATCCCTCTGGATCAAAACCTTTTCTTGGTGGACCCTTATTCATATTATACTGCATTAATTTTTCAAGGATCAAATCATATCCTTCCTTTGCAAGCACAATAAAATCACCAAAGCACGAAGTGCTAGGCATAAATGCATGTTTCCTGAATGAACCAAAATTCATGAAACTAGAAAAAATCCATTTATCTTACAATTTCCAAATATTCAATCCTATTTGGGACTGTTTTAGGCAAAATGAATGGAGAATCCTCAAAACCAAACACCCTTACAATAGTAGCATCTTCCATGCAATACTAGTCTCCCCAATTATGATCAATTGGTCCATTAAAGTCCTTAGGTCTGAGGAAGCATTTTATTTCATCAGACAATGAGTGTGCACAAGGATGACTATAGAATTTATATACTGGCTTTACAAAATATTCTTCAAAATACAGGAAACTAGAATTACCAAACCTACTATCCCAAATGGCATTCCACAATTGAATGGGTAACAATCTGCCCTCTTTATCAAACTGTGAAACCTTCAACATTTTTGGCCAAATCCCTAACTCTTGTATGAAGTACAATACTAGATGCATTAAAAGAGAATAATCCCTAAGGTGTAGAACAGGGGATTTATTCTTGATTGCCATCAATGCTAAGTCGAGTTCCTTGGAGATAAATGAAGCATAGTCGAAAAACCTAGAATTATGACATTAAATGTCAGCTGCAATTACCATGGGAATAATGGACATATACTCAGGAACTTCCATACCCAACACTTTTCCTACCAAGAAATAGGTATATCTCATATAGGGCTCAAATAAGTCCACATGGAATGGAGGCCCATCGCCATCGTCAAGTGGGACAGTTTTACCATCTTGTCTAATTCTATGTAAGGGCAACCTCCAACCCTTGTAAGTGGTGTCCATTCTCCAAAAATCCTTTTCCAACTCTTCATTCACAATTTTCTTATTACACCACCCTTCCAACTTAAAAACCTCACTTATTGAAGCCTCTGATATGTATATGAAGGGTTTCCTAGATGGTTCACATATGGCCTTAAGTTTTGAGTCGTAGTGGGTGGCCAACAATTTTACCAGCTCTGTATTGACAAACACATTAGGGAAAACCATCTTTCCCAAATTTAGATGCCATGGATTACAAATTTATCAAAACGATCTCTTCAGTGAAAGTGGAATCTAAAAAATTCATAGCCTCTTATTAGGGTCCAAATGTCTCCTATGTGATTTCATTTTTTGTCCAATTTTTCCACTTCTGCCCTCAGTTGCGCGGAGCACCTACCTCTGGACCCAGAGCCAGGAAATTGGTCAATTAAATCCTTATTCAGCTTTCGTTCAGCACCCCCCGGCTCAATTCCAGACTCAACTTTCTACTTCTTACTCTTAGGGTGATTGCTCTCTCTTTGTTTTCTACCTTTCAATTTCCCTGAGCTAGTGGCTTCCATATTACTCCCTTAAAATTGTAAAAATGAAAAAGTTAAAATGCAGAGGATTTACTGGTTTTGATTGAGGTCTTTCAATTGAAACAATTCTCTGGCCCTTTGTTTATCTCCTCATTTCCTTCACTACCAATTCGCAACAATGTTCATTTTGCAATGATTTCCTTTCAATTTATTAAATTACATGTGCTATGTGGCGCCATTAATGTTTTAAATCCAAGCATGAATGTAATATATTTTTGAATTCCTTATTGTCACATCAAATGAACTGGTTAGCAAGACACTTTCAAACTTTGGGTGATTTATACATTAGCCCCCAACCAACGTTCACTGAATACTCTATTGATCGGGGTAACACTCTACACATCTGACCGATGTTAACATTTGTCCCGTATACATCGCCAAGAGTCACCCCGACAATCATTTTGGTTCATTTTTTTCTTCATCGGCTTGACTTTTAGTATTGCTAACACATTCAGTGGTTCCTCCAATGTTATAAGTCCCTCTGATAACACATCAAATGAACTGGCCAACAAGACACCTTCAAACTTTGAGCGATCTATACATTAGGTCCCAACCAACATTCACTAAGTACTTTGTTGATTGGGGTAACACTCTACACATCTGACCGATGTTAACATTTGTCTCATATACATCGCCAAGAGTCACCCCAACAATCATTTTGGTTCATTTGTTTCTTCATCGGCCTGCCTTTTAGTATCCCTAACACATTCAATGGTTCCTATGATGTTATAAGTCTCGTCGATAACACATCAAATGAACTAGTCAGCAAGACACCTTCAAACTTTGGGCGATCTATACATTAGGCCCCAACCAACATTCACTGAATACTCTGTTGATCGGGGTAACACTCTACACATCTGACCGATGTTAACATTTGTCCCATATACATCACCAAGAGTCACCCTGACAATCATTTTGGTTCATTTGTTTCTTCATCGGCCTGACTTTTAGTATCGCTAACACATTTAGTGGTTCCTCCGATGTTATAAGTCTTGCTGATAACACATCAAATGAACTGGTTGGAAAGACACCTTCAAAATTTAGGCGATCTATACATTAGGCCCCAACCAACATTCACTAAATACTCTGTTGATCAGGGTAACACTCTACATATTTGACCGATGTTAACATTTGTCCCATACACATCGCCAAGAGTCACCCCGATAATCATTTTGGTTCATTTGTTTCTTCATTGGCCTAACCTTTAGTATCGCTAACACATTAATTGGTTCTTGCGATGTTATAAGTCTCGCCGATAACACATCAAATGAACTGGTCAACAAGACACCTTCAAACTTTGGGTGATCTATACATTAGGCCCCAACCAACATTCAATGAATACTCTGTTGATCAGGGTAACACTCTAAACATCTGAATGATGTTAACATTTGTCCCGTATACATCGCTAAGAGTCACCCCGACAATCATTTTGGTTCATTTGTTTCTTCATCGGCCTAACTTTTAGTATCGCTAACACATTTAGTGGTTCCTCCGATGTTATAAGTCTCACCAATAACTTTTCTTTTGGTCTTGAATATGTTGCCAAAACTCCTATCGATATCCTCCTGTCGGTGTAACTTAGCGGGTCAGGTGAACATTCAGGATTTACACCGATGGCACATGTCTCGTTGATATATTCTCAGTGCTCCTGTTGGTGAAAGAAATG
Organism: Sequoia sempervirens; assembly: GCA_007258455.2. Classification (NCBI taxonomy): domain Eukaryota; kingdom Viridiplantae; phylum Streptophyta; class Pinopsida; order Cupressales; family Cupressaceae; genus Sequoia; species Sequoia sempervirens. The sequence goes on from VDFB02260425.1 coordinate 130,058, forward strand.
ATGGTCTCACTGATGAAACTTCATCGATGAGACTTAAACGTTCGGGCCAACATATATTTTTCATGTCGAGATGACTTGTATTGCCGATAGATTCTCTTCATCAATGAGACCATAAGCCAATCTCCCCAATATGTCTTCTTTAGTAATCTTGATCACTACAACAGATTTGATGTCTCATCGATGTGCTAAAAAGTGCTTGTAACCCATAATAGGTCAGGAAGACCCATACCAGCTCATGCCGATGTGATTTGTTTGCCACAATATCTTTGATCAGAAGGATTTTTAGGAGTAGAACAAGGTGACCGTGGGTAATTATATTCTGTAGGTCCAATTACATCCTTTTCTGACTCAAAATGTAGTTATTATTGAGAAATTTACATGAGTAAATCATTATAAAAATTTTAAAAATTTTATATTTCCAATAGACCCTTCTTCATGTTGTATTGCAGCAATTTTTTGAGAACCATATCATATCCATCCCTTGCTAATACAGTGAAATCACCGAAGAAAGGAAGAGAGGTGGAGATAGAGGGTCGATGGATAGGGGGGCCGTAGGGAGAGATGGTGAGAGATAGAGAGGGGGAGATAGATAGGGGGAGGGAGAGAAAGGGATATATAGGTAGAGGAGGAGAGATAGAGAAGAGGGGGAGAGATAGAGA
>VDFB02260426.1:0-33285 GCA_007258455.2 Sequoia sempervirens
GATAGAAATTTCACACATGACATTATCTAAAGCTTTGAGGATACTGCATTACAGTACTTCAACATTATATCCCAACTACCACTTCTTACTAACATCCTAGTACATGATTAATCATAAACCTACAACTCCATTCAAGCATTTACATCAATTCTTTGGATTAATAGGCAAGAATAAAATTATACACCAATTAGAAATAAATAGAGACAAATAAGATAACCCTTGATTATATTACTTATAGTTTATAAAACCAATACATAGGAGAGAAAATGGTGCAGAACTTTCATTAATCTATACTATATTATTAGGATTACTAGCAGGACTACATGTGCATATTAGCAGACTTGAACCTAAGACTTAGTGTTAAAATGTTTAGTATATATTCTTTACAATGCTTAGTGTGATCAATTCTAAAACAACCAACCTCTTTGTAACTGGGCCTAAATTCCCATTTATAGAGTTATGGGAGCAACGAGCTTCAGGCCAAATTACCATTTTAGTCACATTTATATTTGACACTTAATTTCATTTTATAAATTCCCCATATGGTTATATTTTCTCATTGTAAAATGGGGGGAAAGAAAAAGGAAAAAACTCCATGTAGTTCATTGAAGAAGACTAGAAAGCCTTCTAAAAGGCATCATTCTTGGTTGCAGCAGCTCTAAAATCCCTTTTCCACGTTGATCAAATAAGATTCTCCATTAGCACCCAAGGAAGAAACTTATATATTAAACAAAAAAGGTATATTTTCCATCGAAGCAACAGTGTCCAACACCTTTCCCTCACACCAGCTAAAAAAATTTTCCAGGTCAACATCAAAGATAAAAAGTATATGCTCATTGAAGAGGAAAAGCCCACTATGGTGGCAGTGGTGTCATAAAATAAAAAAGAACTGAGGTGCTACTCTAGTTCTTTAGAATCAGAGTATGCCCACTTGCTCCATGTTCGTGCTGAAAATGGAGAAGCTACTACCCCACTATCATCAAAATCTTCTCATGCCACTAGAGTAAGAAGGTAACGACCATACTTTGGGTCAATATCTCCTTCATCACCCAAAGGGATATTCAAAAATTCTATGGTAGAGTTGTGTCATCCCATATAAGAATCATAAGCCTTGTGGTACTTATTCTTTTTTTTCCCATAAGACTTAGCTAACTTCCTACTAGACTCTCCTTGATCACTTCCAACAATTCTACTTCTTAGGTGGTAATTTCTCCTCACACCACCCTTCTTGGTTTTACCACAAGAACTCCTCCTCCCCTTTTGTGTTATAGGAGCTCTTAGTGTGCCAAGTTCAGTTTCAAGTGCATTGTCCTAGGACTCAAGCAAACTAAGTCTCCTAGATCTCATGACTAGTTGGATTGACTCATTTGGTTTACTCATTCTTATAGGAGATAGGAAAAGGACTAGTGAACCTTAATTATAGGAAAGCTCACTAGTTTGTTCTCTCAAAAGAAATTACATAAAATAAACCCTTAGACCCACATAGTTTTTTAACAACCAAAGTGATAATTGTAGACAATTAAAAGTCTTACTACCCTAGGAATTTGAAACTCATAAGCTAACTACTGTGTAATTGGAAGTGGGTACATATAAAAACCAACTTACCTGGTACAATTAATTTGAAATTCTTACAATTACAATGCCTCAGCCTCACATGCTTCTCCTCTAGCTCTAAACCAATTTCTCAATTCTAGATTACTACAAATGGTGAGATAAGATAGTAGATGATTCACATTAAGTAGAACAACAAAAGCGTGTAGTCATTAATGATCAAAGAAGGCTTGCATGAGATAGGTGACAAACAACCACTCAAATTTGAATCTGGTCCCTCGATCCCTTTGGATTTAAAACACAATCAATGGTGTTCCTCAAGCATCACTCATAGCTTTTACAACTTGTGCCTCAAAAATGGTGATACCACCTTAGAAAGTTGCCACATCTCCATTTAATCTCATTAGTCATCTCTAATATGATATCCATCATGTAATACCACTCTAGCGCATATATCTTCAACTAAATGAGTGAGGCACTAAGAGCTAGAAATGAGGGGAGTATTCCTTCAAACATTCCATAACCCATCACATGTTTTCCTTCCTTCACTAGATTACCATCAGTGATGTGACCACCTAGCACGATGAAATTTTAGCCACTGGATCAAAGCCCAACTTTTGGTCATATTCACTTCTCATCATGTATCATTGATTTGTGATTCAAATCCTAGATCACATCGATGATGGGGGATGAAAGGTGATGGAACAAAATCAAGCCACACATGCCTCCTTCAAAATCAAAGGCATGAAAGGTGTCACCCACATCAAGGCTTTAAAATAGTGATGACACATTAGAAAAAAAGATTGCATCACTTGTCACCCATTTTAAAAAGGTTAGTGCAAAGCTATTAGTGATAAGGGATGAAAAGAATCACAAAGAACTATGAAGGCCATTGTGCATCGCAAATTCAAAGCATAGAACCCAAAGGCGATTAGTGATAGCAAAGAAGTCAATGATAGAAAGAGAAACTCACATCACTCATGATTAATGTGAAACATAAAGCCAAAACTCTATCCAAAATGATAAATACAAAGGAAACAACACTCATCACACATCAGTAATACAAGTCACACATTGAAAAATCTATCTACAATGAGCAATGACAATAAATGGGAACTTAAGTGGGACAATTTTGTATGTGATCATAAGTTGTTTTAGCAAGGGGAATGCCTAGGATCACGTAAGAAAATGCTTTAAAATACTTAAAACAATTTATTTCAAAGGATGTAAAGGCCAAACAAGGCCAATAATTCAACCTTGTAAAATAAAGGAAATCAAGGACCTAGGCACGTGGGAAAATTTTAGTGATGAAAACCCATGAAGTCCTAACCATATGGGGTTGGTTACTCAAATAATTTCAATGACTTAGGTTGCAACTTAACTAAATGAGAACTAGTGGTAAGGATTCAACACTCGATTAGAAAATTGACAAGGACACATACCTAAGGGTTTTTTAGGAAGGCTTCAAACACTAAAATAGTAATAGTGAACAAAACCCTAATCCCAGATACATGGATTTTAACCAAAAATTGTAGAATTTTTTGAGATGGAACATGAAGAAAATTAGGGGTTCCATAGAATCTAACATCCTTCATTAACTCCAAAATTAGTGTTTAACATGAGGTCAACCAAACCAGTGTAAAACACAAAATAATTAAGCACAAAGCTTCTAAATTCCAAAAATATCTTCAATACAATAAAAAAAAATCAACTTTAGAACCACAAGTCATAAGAGTTTAACAAAGAGAAATCCAGACCAACAATATTTCTCCTAGACCTCAACCAGAAACACCATAGTTCACAACTGGTGAACATAACTCACACTGTACAATAAATCAATAGCCAAAAATATGAATATAACAACTTCCAACAACCATGATTAACATATCTAAACCATACAAACATAGGAGAAAATATGTGAGCAAATCCTAGAGAAACCAATGAACATCTGCAAAATATCTTCATTACAATTTTCTCAATATGTTCGACATATACAACCAATAACCTGTATGCATGAAACTAATGACAACACCAATTAGTTGATAACCAATTGACTAGTTGACATCAATGACAACATTTTCATTGTTTCCATTCTTGAGACACTTCCTATAACTTGATATCCCCACTCTCATATCTAAATCTATCAAAAATTTGCAAAAAAAAATTCTTTTTTGTTGGTAGATAGGGGTGTTCATCAATCAAACCCCAATTTTGGTAATTAAACCTTGATGATAAATAGAAATTTGAAACATGAAATTTATGTGTAATCCTTACCTTAAGTGTGTCCAAGATTAATATTTCAAATAATGCGAAGAAATTGTACTCAAGTGTGTTATAATAGAATCCTAAATGAACATGAACAATGATGAAGACCTACTTTAGGAGAACTTAAATCCCCTTAATAAGTCATGAAACTGAATATACCTCTCCTTAGGCTGAAAATAGAATGATCATAGAAGATGGGATCACTTAGGAAACAAGTCATTAGGTTAGGTTGAATCTCATAGTGCTTCTCCCAAAACATAGAATCCATCATGATTCTCCATTGGCATCTATCATCAATTCTTCAATAATGCTTGATCTTTCATGACAAAATGAGCTTAAAAAATTGCAAAAAGATAGTAGACATTTGCTACTCCAAGACTTCACTTCTTCTTGCTTCTTTCTCTTCAATACTTGATCTAATGTGAAACTCTTTTCTTGCTCTTGTCTTTCTTACTTCTCTTCTTCTAGTGTAAAATGAATGTAAAACTTAGATTTATAGGCTTCCTTCCTAATTTTCCAATTACCATATCTCTCGAAAGCTAACATGTGAAATTTGAATTTGAAACCTTAAAATGCCACCAAAAACATATCAAAAGCTAAGTTTAGGGCACTTAATGAGGACCCAATCACCATAGGTCCCAACCTAAATCATTAAGACTCCTAGAATGTGAGGGAATTCATTTGATCGCTAGCATTTGTTCAATGCGGGTTGTGGTGTCGGGAATTAAATAAAATTAAGTTAAATATGCCTTTGGATGCATGATAAAGAGGTATTAGGGGCCTATTAATGGGATTTTTTTTTAAATACTAGAACCTTGCAACATGAGCATAAAATATTTTGATTGTTCTAGTTTTCATTGATGTCAACATTATGAAAACATGGTGAGAAACACATTTGGTATACTGGAAGTTGATCTCTACTGGAAGTGTTCTCATGTGTTGATCCAGTACATTGGTTTTTGAGTCTATAATTCATTGCAAGATGAGATATGAATCTACTCTCTTAATCTCATTATTATGACTCATTTAGATAGCTATATCCAGGATCTTGAGAAGTTTTGTGTTGTGTATAAAAAGTTATCAATGACAAAGTTTAACTATGTACGCTAAAGTTATTTTTCTAGTCAGTATGCCAATATGGGAGATTTTGCATATTCTTAGAAAGAACATTCTGGTGTTGTGGTTCTACTGGTGATCTCTTTGATGTTAATGTGAAGATAAAATGAAGTAATGTTGGATCCAAAAAGTGTTTTACTCTAAGTGTGTGTTGGTTTGGATTTTTTATGATTAGTTCCTATTCTTGGCCAACCTAATATATGGCATGTATTAAGAAGAATTCTACCTAGAAGATATTAGTTGGACCTTGTATAGATCTACATCAACTTGATATAATACACCACATAGATAAAAATGTTTAAAATATTATATGGTGTCGACATGAGATATTTTTGATTGGTTTATTTACATCTAATTAGGTTGACCCAATTGATGTATGAAATATACTTGTGTATATACATAAGAAGTTTTGGAGTTGAAAAAGGTGTATAAGAATAAGTGTATGTGAAAAGGGGAAAGGATGTGCGAGCTTAAATGATTTATCAGTTGTGAGAAACATATTGTGGAAGGAGGCAAGGATCAAAGTAATATTGTTATGTGACTGTTATGTAGAGTAGTACTTCACATTCAAAGCCTCATTGGAATATAACACAACACATTGAAGGTGCCTTCCATCAGTTTATACTCTTGGTAATGAGCTATATCTTTTGTATCTTGGTGGTTAGCCATTTCATTGTATATTTTAGTTGTAAACCTTCTAAGGATAGTGAGTCTTGTTAGTGATCCCTGTAATATTCTATATTTGGATATAATATATTGTGAGCTAATCCTCACCATGGTTTTTCCCATTTTGGGTTTTCCATGTAAAAATTTGGTGTTGATGTCTTTTGTGTTGTGATATTAATTTCAATCTCTTCATTTTGGCTTGCAATCATATGTGCTTTAATAATTGGGTGGACTGCATCTAAATAGTTTTATGGAATATTGATTCAAGCCCCTCCCAGTATTCTAGATAATCAATAATTGTTATCAGAACCTGGTTCCTCTAAAGAGGAAGGTCCCAAAATTTGAGTATATGGAAGATAAAAAATTTCTTATTCCTTCGGAAGAAATATTTATTGAGCCTATAGAAGAAAATAAAGATTTGAAGGAAAGGATGAAGGAAGAAAATGAGTGTATTAAGGATCTAAGGGAAAGACATCAAGAAATAAATGATCAATTAAAAAAGGCATATGATGATATCATTGGACTGCTAGAACAATTGGAACAAAATAAAAGAATTGAAGGATGTCAAAAAGCTGAAATTCAAAAGAAGGTGGATGAATGTACAAAGCTTGAGCAAGAAATGGAAAATTTGAAATCAGATCTAGGATAGGAAAAAGGACATGAGGATAAAATCAAGACAAGCACTACAACACTTGATGAGTTGATTATTTCTTAGAGACTTGCAAAGCATAAAAGTGGTTTAGGGTTTGAATAAGGACAAAGTTCAAATGTGAACCTACCTCTTGACATGAAGATTCAATGCAATGATGGGTGATTCAAGAATCATAGAAGAAATAACAAAAGGAATCCCATCAAACAACCTAATTCTCAAAGGTATTTATCTTTTAATGGTGTTTGTTATTTTTGTAATAAATTTGGACATAGGACAAAAGATTGTAAAAGTAGAATGAATGATACTTTATCATTCTTTGAAAAATGTTTTGAGTGCAAGAAGATTGAAAATAAGGTTATGGAATGTAGAAGTTAGAAGTTGAACAAAATTTTTTTATCATTTAATGTCTATGGTTATCACTGTAACTTATTTGGACATAGAAAATTAATGCAAATATAGATTAAATAAAAGAAAACTAGATGGAAGATTTGTTTTGTCATGAGTGCAATAATATGGAATATTTTGCTAGAGTCTGCAAAAAAAGAAGGATAAAAAATAAATATCAAGAAAAGAGACATGAACCAATCATAGACCTGAAATGAAATGAAATGAAAGATTCTGGAGAAAGGAAGGAAAATTTAAGTAAGCTAAATCAAGATCATCAGTTTTACTTTTGTTGTCCTTTGGTGTAGATACGCCCATCAAATTTTGAGTCAGGCAATGACTAAGGGGGAGTAATAATCATAAAAATTTAATAAACCCCTCATCGATATGATGTCACATCATGACAAAAGTGCACATTTAATAAGGTTTCAAATTCAAGACTTCATGTGCAAGGAATTTTCAGACACATGTGTGAAGAATGAAGTTCACAAAATTTAAAAGGATGGAAGTGTACATGAATTCCAAGATGATCTACTTAAAATTTAAAGAATTTATTTTAGAAACATTTGTAATGAAATAATTAAATTTAGAAGTATCAAGGAAATCTCATTCATCAAAAGGCATTTGTGAAAAAGGAGAAGTGTGCAAAAGAAGCTTGAAGAAACTAGAGCAATTCCATATAGGAGAGTTTAAGGATTAGGTGAAGGAATATGTAAGCAAAGTGGATTCAAAGCATGCTTCGGAAGTCGAACATCTAAATTTGTTCTTTGTTGATGATTATAGTGGTATTTTTCTTAAAAAATATCTCAATTTTATGTCATGGATAATTCAAAGGTGGTGAATATTTTGGATAGATGGAAAATCAAATTAAGGAAGTATTCTCTAAAAAATCTATCAGAAGAATTCATTGATCCATTTTCTAGCATTTCACCTAGAGTATTACCTACTAAAGACATTTATGCATATGCTTATAGTAAAATTGAGGAAATGTCACCATTTCGATTGAGTATTCTATGGAATAATTAATTGGAAGAAAATCATGATGCATACAAAATCTTAGTTGAAATGAAGTTGGCTATATGGCGCAAAGCCCCATTGCTTGAATTCGACAAGAAATACATTTGAATGGCTTTAAGTAGGATTCATGACATGAATCTATTTGGATTGATGAATGACACTTGATAACCAAAGAAGCTATAAGAGATGTAAATATTTTTTATTCCTTTGGACTAGCTCCCAGATCAAAGAAATTTAATGAACAAGAGATAATTGAGATGATTGGTACGACCCTAGAAGGAAAATAACTCATTTTGAGTATAATTAAAGATCCATTCATTCAATTTGTTGTAATGGTTATTGGACACAAAATTTTCTTACCAAGAAATGACCATATAGTTTCTACTGTTGCCATTTACACTACTCTTGATATGGTTAGGAATGAAGTGGATTATGATCTTTGTGAGCTACTTTGATTGCATTTGTTGAAGCACTTAAAAGAAATCAAGAAGAGAGATAAAAGTACATTTCAATATGGTACCTTAACAATTTTTTTACTCTTTTACTTTATGAAAGAGATACTTGTGATTGGAAGGATAGATTGGAAAAACTTAGAACCAATAGCTCATAGAGATTAGGAATTGGATGAAAAATCTTGGTGGTTTAGATGCACAAGAAACTTCTCTTGTTGCATTCTTTGGAACATTTCAAATGAGAATGAATAGAAGAACAATAATTCCTTAAAATGTGATTGAGAAGTACTTTGGAAACATTAATTTCCTAGTTTCTATAGATTTTTGTTATATGGAAGCATTTGAATTCAAATTGGTATGGATTTATGAACGAAATTATGAAGTAACTGAGGCTAAGATTGATCATTATGCAAAAGTGCTTCTAGAAAGTCGTATGAACCCTAATGTAGAAGAAATTTATATGACTGAAGCCTCCGAAAGTGCAACTGGAATAAGAAAGAAGAGAAAAGGTGTTGTTATCAAACATGAAATCATAGAAGGAAATGAATTAGAGAGAGTTCAACATGAGCATGAAAGAATAAATATTCAATAAGCATTAAAGGAGTTGCAAAAAGTGATCCCAATGCTAGCTTCAATTCATATATATCAATTGTGGAAAATATTAGGAATATGATTAACTCTTTAAAAGAATACATCTTCGGACTAGTAGAACATACTGGAAATAGGTATGCAAAAGAAAATTTAAAAGATATCAAGAAGAAATGTGCAGACACACATTACAGAGTTTTGAAGGAATTGAAGGAACTATAAGAATGTGAGAAAGAAGATCAAGAGTTGCTTTCTTTATGTTTAAATTGGTCATATAGGACACTAAATGTAAGAGATGAAATAAGGAAAATCAAAACTCGAATGAGTACTCAAGCATATGTGTATAGCTTGGAAAATGATAGGGAAAATTAAAGATGGTCCTACATTGTGCAGCTACAAGAAAAATTATTTTCCCTACAATATAAAAGAATAAAAGTACTTAAGAAGTTTGTGGCACTAAGAGATATGGTAAAAATTAGACACATCCCTTAATCAAGTGCTCTTGTTAGTATTAGCAATCTATCAGAAGTTAATCTTAGTCCCAATACTTTGAAAGATGGTATAGAGTCTTTGACTAAGCTTAAACTATTATACAAGAATTTTGCAAGTGCTAAAGGATCATGGGAAGAAGGAAAATCTAAAATGGAAGATATCTTGAAGAATCTCAAAGCTTCGTCCTTATGTTAACATTGTTTCATGATGCTTGATCAATTATTTTGTGTACATATTTGAGGAATTATATTGGACCCTTTCATGACATTTACCATTGATGTAAAAGGGGGAGAGATAGATAGATAAAGGATTTTTTTTTGACAAGAATAATTTTTTAAGGATTAACCTTGAAAGGGGGAGTATTTAGTTGTCGTTTATCAAGATAAAAATGTTTTTGGTTTGCATGTTTCCATCAATTCCAAAGGGGGAGATTTTTGGAAATATGGGAACCTTGCAACACGAGCATGAAGTATTTTGATTGTTCCAGTGTTTCCATTGATGTCAACATTATGGAAACATGGTGGGAAACATATTTGGTATACTAGAAGTTGATGACTACCAAAAGCATTCTCTACTATTGAGCTAGTATGTTGGTTTTTGAGTCTAAAATTCATCGTAAGATAAAATATGACTCTTCTCTCTTAATCTCATTATTATGTCTCATTCAAATAGCTATATATAGGAGCTTGAGAAGTTTTTGTTGCATACAAAAAGTTATCAATGATAGAGTTTGACTCCATACACTACAATTGTTTTTCTATTTAGTATGTCAATATGGGAGACTTTGCATATTCTCAGAAAGAACATTTTGGTATTGTGTTTCTAATGGTGATCTATTTGCTATTAATGGGATGAGAAAATAAAGTAATGTTGGATCCAAAAAGTGTTTTACTTGAAGTGTGTGTTAATTATGAGTTTTTGTGATTAGGTCCTATTCTTGGCTGACCTAATATACAACATGTATTAAGAAGAATAATTATACCTTGAAGATTTTAGTTGGATCCCTTATAGATCTACGTCGACTTGATATGATACACAACATAGATAAAAATGTTTTAAATCTTATATGGTGTTGACATGAGATATTTTGATTAGTTTGCTTTCAAATAATTAGGCTGACCTAACTGATTTATGAAATATACTTTTATATATACATAGGAATTTATGGATTTGAAAAGAGTGTGTAAGATTAAGTGTGTACAAAAAGGGGAAAGGATGTACAAGCTTAAATGATTTATCAGTTGTGAGTAACATATTGTGGAAAGAGACATAGATCAAAGCGGAATTATTATGCGACTATTATGTGAAGCAGTACTTCACATTCAGATCCTTATTAGAACTAAACAAAACACATTAAAGGTGCATTCCATTAGTTCATACTCTTAGCAGTGAGCCATACCTTTTGTATCTTGGTAGTTATCAATTTCATTGTATATTCTAGCTCTAAGCCTTCTAAGGATAGTGAGTCCTAGCAGTGAGCCCTATAATATTCTATATCTAGATATATTATATTGTGAGATAATCCTCACCATGGTTTTTCCCATTTTGGCTTTCCCATGTAAAAATCTGGTGAACTGATGTGTTTTGTATTGTGATGTTGATTTTGATGTCTTCATTATGATTTGCAATCATATGTGATTTAATAATTGGGTGGTTTACATCTAAATGGTTTTATGGAATATTGATTTAAACCCCCCTCTTAGTATTCCAAACAATCAATAATTTTAAAATGCGTTAATGAATAGGTCACCAAAATAGGTCCAAATAAGTGTGAAATTGTACCTTCTCATAGAAAGGGGTATAATTTTCTACTCTACAGTAAGCCACTAATATAATCAAGGCTTAAGAATAGCCTTTTTGAACCACCTATGAATAGAAGTTGCATGAATCTCTCAACACCATGCTTAAAATTATACACTTCTTAATTACTAACCCAAAACCCAACCAAATAGTTGCTTCACCAACAAGGTGAGAAGCGTAAATGATCCTTCATTAATCATGCATCTATCTTGATATATTGAGAATGTCACTCCCTTTCCCTTCTTTGAAGATGATTTGCACAAAATCCTTTAGGTTGATATTGTAGGTGGAGACCACCGAACCTAGAATCACCATCTGCAACAAAAAAATCTTCACAAAATAGAGAGAAGCACACGCTATTTCACCAAAAGTGAATGTAAATTGAGATGATATAAAATACATAATGTACAACCTTTTAAAGGCATGAAAAAAGTAGCAAGTGTAAAACTTCCCAATATGGGAAAAGACCACCCAAGAGATTAACCTAATTGAAACTTAATCACTACACTAACACCCCCCTTTAAGTGCAAACTTAGGAATATTATTATGCAGAATGAAAATGCAAGATGGGTCCTAGCTACACAACCATGTTAGGAACCCACTTATAATTCAAAATGTAATCTCTCACAACTGGAGAAAAGGAGGAAGACCAAGTGGGGAAAATACCACTCTCCAAAAGAGAGAAAAAAAGCTAAAAAATGTGAGAGGAGGACTTCACAAGACCCCCAAAGGAAAACTCTTGTAATTGATCTCAGAAAGATACAGAAGGAGAGAGACTATGTATGCCCCCATAGAAAAATCTTAAAATCCCCCCATGATGAAGAAATTCATGTGGTGATCCTAGAAGTTTGAAGAATATCCCAAGTCTACAAAAAACATACCTCCCTTTAGGGAGAAACAACCACTAATACAAGAGAAAATCCAACTCTAAAACAAGAGAAGGGAGAGAATGAATCAACATGAAAGATGCCTCTAAAAACTATCTAGGTGCCTCCACGTAACCAAATTTCACATCATGATCAGGTGCAAACTCAACTGAAGAAGGTGGAACAAAAATACCATGTGGAAAATATAAAGCAAAAATATCCAAAGAAATAGATGGTGTGACAATAGTGTAGATACTATAATCCAAAATATGGGATATACCCTCAAAAGCATCATCCACACTAGAAATGTGAGATTCACGAAACAACTCTGCAAGACCTTTCAAGTGGCTATCCCATAAAGAGTGATATAAAGGATCAAAAACATGCTACTATGTTAAAGGACCAACTTGTGAAGCAATAGGAGATGAATCAACATAGGTCTTGAAGAAATCCTAAGTTGAAATGTGTACAAAGATTTTGGCACCACAAACTCCCTAACACTTAAAGGGTTTTTCACCTAAAAGGAGAGAGGTAGGCCAAAATGTGAAATGTCCCCACTCAAAAATAATGAAAATATGGATGTAATATGCATAAATGTAATGTTCTAAATGAAAAAAATTGGTAACATATATTGATTATTAAATAAAAACTAAAGAAATGCACCTTGTTTGAAAACATAGTGTGCCATGCAAAAACACCTAGAAGGATGAATAGGAATGCAAATAGAATAGAACATGGAAATAAAAAAAAGGAAGGCATCTGGAAATGTGTTGAAGACTGGATTAAAGACTGGAAATGCTACCGATCCTAAAAATTTGGCCTACTCAGACACTTACACCATTCGGGCAACTTAATCCTAGATTTGTTAAACTGCATTAGAGCCTGTTTCAACCAAATGGGTGTCCAAATCTACATTAAACAATTTTTAGGCCTGGAATTGGGACTAATTCACCACTAATGGTGACTTAGTCCACTTTTAGGTTTCAGGAAATTCAAAGATGCAATTTGTAGCTCTTGGTCTGCACTTCGATTCTTGACAGTTCTCTACTTTCAAAACTTTGATTTATGGCACTCTAAGTGACCTTTTATGAATATTTTGACCTATCCAATGAAGAGATGAATTAAAAAACTTTTCAACTTACCTTTCAATGATTTCCAAACCTTCAATGTACCTAAATTTGAAAACACACAAGAAAAGAGAGAAATGTTGAATGTTAGGGCATGGGGGTTTTCCTTGGTCAAACCTCTTTTTAGGTAATTAAACCAAAATAAAGAAATAATGTAATTAAGCATTAAATAATGGAGTTACATATTTTCTAGGATGATAGATCTTGATTTTCTATAACAATAGATGAAGAATTTTCCCTTGAATGTCTAAAAAATGATATCTTGATGACTTGAAATGTTAAAACCCTAGCTTGCTTGACTTAAGAACATGATGAATGATGAATGAATAATGAATTTATTGTGAATTAGGATTTAGAAGCTTGTCTATATAGGAAATCCTCCTAATTTTCTCATTAATTTGATCCCCAAGGCTGACATGAAAGAAAAATAAACTTGAAACCCAAATTTTCCTACTCAAAACTCAAAAATAGCCCAAATGGGACTAATTTAGCACTTTGGGTGATTTAGTCCCACCTAGCAGGGACTCATTCACCCAAATGGGTGACTTATTCCCACAGGGGTTATTTTTCTAGTTGGAATGTTGGGAAGTGTAGAAATTGGGTTTGTATGGTGACTTTGTTGGTATTTGAACAAATTAAGCCTCAGGATGCACAATATGGGGTCGTAGAGGCCTATTAATGATGATATAAAGGTTAATTAGGGCTAGGGAAAAAAATTTCAATGTGAAAGTATGATTAAATACAATTTACAACATTAAAATGAGGTCCACACAACCTAGAAGGGCACAACATCCAATGTGAATGTGTAAAACACATTACAACACTAGATTAAAGTCAAGTTTAATTTACAAACCTTCTAGATTAATGTGAGGATGTAATTTAATATATTTTACAATATTAAATTAAGGGGAAAATAGGTCCATGAGACTTAAATGCCTAATAAAAGTCTAGAAAGTGTGAAAGTCATTCACAACACTTTACAACACCTTTACAAGACATACATTTTATTCATTTTTCTAGGTCACAAGACCTAATGTAAATGTATTTAGCCACATTACAACATTAAATCAAGGAAAAATTAAGCCAAAATCACAAGGAAGGGTTAAATAGAAAGAAAGAGTAGAAGGGCTACTTTTTTCATGTCCACATTTAGCTCGTACTTTAGTGAGAGGATGAACTTGCTTCAAATTCACACTAAAGTAGACATTCAAGAAGGGTCCAATCATACCCATGTATATGCTTTAGGATGATAAGGATGAAGGAAACAATCAAGCCCCCAGGATCCAAGATCCTAAGTCAAGATATCATAAGTGTAAAAGGACACACACAAGGTGCAGCAAGACAAGACATGCTATCATGCAATTGCAATGATTAGAAGGGAGAGAATAAATAAAACTGAGGTGGATCAAGCTTCAACCATTTTTCCAAGACATTATGGATCAGATCTAGGTTGTTTGTCCAAAAAAGCATACTTACTCTAAGGCAATGGAACTCTTATTTTCCCACTGGGTGAGAAGTCCTAAAAGGTGAGAAACATACACTCATGGCTGGTATGCACTCACACACATATAAGTGGCTATGGGGAAATTCATGTCTAAGATTGTTCTTGCCTCTCAATAATACCAAAGTTATACCTCCTAATAACTTTAATAAGGCGTCACAAAAAAATGAACATTGTAAATTGGAAATAGTGTAAGGTTTGTTCAAAGGGATTTTGCTTAGTTTGTGCAAGGTCTCATCTTAGGGAATATCATCCTCAATGTCTCCAAGAGAGGAAAAGTGAAAATGGTCCCATCTTGTTTCCAAGAGAGGACAAGTGCAATGTCTCATCCTAAGCGACATTGTACCTAATGTTTCCAAGAGAGGAAATTGCAAGAAAAATAAAATCACATAATGAAATGTGAGCGTAGATGTATGCTCCCACTTTAAAGCTGTTGTTAACACCATTATTGTGAGAAATTTCTTGAAAGTATAAGAATAAGATATGAGAGCTTACTTGGAAATCCCTATGACAGGTCATACATCTCCTATAAGCTACATCATGAAAAAAGTAGTGTGTCACATGCGAGCCAACTTAAGGAAGGTCATCCACATCCCAAGATTGCTCATATATGTTCATGAAAGGTTAATGGCTAGCCAAAAGAAGAAATGGCAAGTGACATATGAGGACAAGGCTAATGAACCCCTTTCCCCCACATAGTGTAGGACAAGGATGAGCCAAAATGATTGAAAAGATGCATGGTATAGTGAAAACAAATATTGATTAGAAGAATTAGGTGCCCCCACATAAAGAAGAGCACCAAACTCCTTAAGATGTTGGATTTTACTACTCAAAGCTTTATATGAATTAGTAGAATGATCATGAACTCTATGATAGGTACAAAATGAATGTTTGTAATAAAATTTCTCAAGTTTTGGGAGAAAGAGATATCAAGTGATCTTGGTGGAGTCTCAAAAAGATACCCTCTTGATCAATGGTAGAAGGTGTTCCTTTATTATGTGACAAATACATCTCTTGCTTAGATTTATAGGAGTTCATACCTACTCAAGAATCTTTATATGTTGAGATTTTGTGCTCTCCTTTATAGGAGGGTATAAAATATAACAAATTAAATTAATTAGTATTTTGTGAGATGACATTGACATTAAGCAAAGGGTTCTTTATTTGTTTCATGTTTTGTAAAGGATAACTTTCAATACCACTAGTGTTGATGAGTTTAGGATGTACTACTGTTAAGGTTGATTTAGAGGAATTGTTAGTGATAGTGTTGATGTTGAGTGAAGGCTTGGTTATTTCTATCAAAGGACAATAAACAAGACCATGAGATATTTGTTGTGTGATAGAATCTATAGGTTTTTGGATACCTTGTCCATTAGCACCACATCCTTTTGCACTATATCCAAGTTGTTTTAAAATTTCATAACCTTTTCCATAAAGCTTTTTGATTGCTTTTGGATTGGGTGGTTGTTCATGGTTAAGTTCGTCAATGTTTGTTGTGTAATTTGCTTCTTTGTATAAAGTGGTGGAGGTGGATGCTTTCAAAGGGTCTTCTAAGGTTTGTGTTGACATGATGGATTTTTCATCTCCCTTGTTAGATTCATTTTTTTATCTTGTATTCTCCCATGAATATTTGGGGACATCATAGAGGGATGGAGACAGAGAAGACATAAGAATGGGACTGACACATGGTGCAGGGTGAATTGAAACAGGCAAATTATTAGCATTTGGGCATTAAGACTGGACATGCCTAAGAACATACAATACTTATTTTTTTGGAATAGGGCAAGAACCTTTGTTGAAACTCCAGTGCTTTTGAGAAAGGACAAATGACATGCAGATATAATAAAAAAAGCTAACTAGAACTTCTACACTATGTATAGTTTGCTTGCACATAAAGCAAACTTATTATACAATTTTGTCCACAAATTCCAAACCCTAAATCACGAAATCTCAAAACAGATTTCTAGAAAGAACTATCATATAAATATACCTTTTAGAAGGTTGTCTAAAAATAACCAATGTAAAAATATATCTTCCAGAATATTCTTTTGAATAGCTATCTCAAAAATAGCAACGACTAAAAATAGCACAAGTTATAACTAGTCAATCTAACACTTGACTCTTGGTGATGATTCCAATGAAGCTCTCTATCTTGAACATGATGAATCCTCTAAAGAAGTCCTAAAAGACTAATAACCAATCTTAATGAATTCAGTCTGATTGTTTTCTAGAAAACTTGTGCAATCCACTATTATGTCCAAGTGCTGATCCTTGGACAATGGTGAAAGAGCTTGAGAACTATGTCATCAACAATCAACTAGAAACTATGGAAGCTATCTCCCATGAGGATCTAAAGATGAAACCCTGACTTGGCATATGAAGGTGTGCTTTTTCGTCTTTTCTTGTGTTTTCATCTTGCTTCCTAACATCCAATCCCTCCTAGGCATGCCTAGGGCATCTACAAGCACTTTATCTTCTATTTTCATGTTGACAAATTAACAATGGGAGGTGTAGGGGTGTGCCAAAGGAAACTAGTGCACTTATGATATATTTTTGACTTGACAAATTGACAATCAAGTCATGAGGGTGCCCCTACACATGGAAATGCACTTTTGTTCTAATGTGCAATTGACAATTTGACAGTGGGAGGCCCATGGGCACCCAAGCACTTATTGGCACTTTCTAATCTAATTTGGAATTGGGAAATTAACAATCACCTCTCCCTAGGCACCTATAGTCATTCATTTGAATTTTTGTTATGTTTTGATGTTGACAAAATGACCATCACCCTTCTAGCCATGTGCTTAAGCATTCATTTGCACACATATTATGCTTTGATGTTGAGAAAGTGGCAATCACCCTTTAGGCATGTGCTCAAGCACTCATTTTCACTTTTGTTATGTTTTGATTTTGACAAAGTGACAAACACCTAGTCACTCATTTTTCACTTTGTTACCTTTTGGTTCTAATTTGATGTTGGGTTTTGCAACTTTGAAAGAACGCATTGGCATTCTTCAATGACATTTTCCAACTCAATGAAAAAATCCTTCTTGGGTCACTTAAGTGATCTATTCTTTGTTGACATTGAAAAGTGCATGCACTTCAAAAAATAGTTGGCTTGTAACAGGATAATGGACCCCCTAGGAGCCTTTTAAGAGTCATTTTCACATCATTTTGTCCCTCCAATATGGCTTCCTTTTTCCTAGGCACATTTAGATGATTTGATTGCCTTTTCCTACCCTGGATTTTCCCTTAGGAGCCTCTACTTAATCAATGCATACCCTAGAAGCTCTATCCTCCACTTCTCTACATCTACACTACATTATCTTTTCTTGTATCTCAGATGATGTATTCACCTCATCTAGTGTGCCTAAAATATTATTTCTTAAGCCTTGTATTAATGTTCGCCAAAATCAATGATTACAACATTGACAACTACTAGCAACAAGGACTCGAAAACAACTTACAAGTGACCAATGACAGATTTTATACTTAGAACTTCACTTAGGAACAAGAAACTAACCGACTTGTGGTTTACAACTTGACACGATACAGAAAATTCCGTAAGTACGACACAACATGGGAAGGTTCACATAGGTTTAGAATTTCTAAAAAACTAAAAATTGGAAATCTAGAGAAAAAAATAACAATATGCATAAGTTTACACATCACTAAAATAATTAGGAAACTAACAAATCTGCATAAATATAGGAAATACTTTTCTTCACAAGGGAAATGTCCACAAATTATAGCATTGAAAAATTTGATTGAATCTTTAGAGTGGCAATAGAGATTCTCTAACCTAAACCTATTGAAACCAAATATAGGCTAATTAGAAAAAAAATCTAGACCTATCGCTAACCTTCCTCATCTTTTATTTGTTTATTTCTTTTATATGAATGGATTTTCATTACAAATTCTGCACATTGTATTTACTTTTTCAAAGTTCAATTTCTTTAATTTTGATTGTGTTATTTTAGTAACCATCCCTCTACCATCCCCATAATTCAGGAAAACTTTTGCCATCCTTGAAACTGTGTCCCAACGTCTCGTCCCCAAAACTCTAGAACACACTAGGAAAAACATAAATAATTGCCACTTTTTCATGATACAAATCCTATGGTTTGTTTCAAAGCATTTCACCTCCTAATACTTCTTTGAACACCTTTTACACTTTTTCAAACAATACCATAAATAACTTCTAAAAATCATATTTACCATGTGCCTTTTCAACACCTTTTGCTATTGTCACTCTAATGTTACTACTTGATTCTTGGAAAAACTAAAATGAGGAGAAAAAGAAATAGAGAACTTGCTACCATAGTTACAAGACTCTTAGCTCAACAAGCTGATTTTTGACTTGGCACTCAAACTAGGCTTAAACTCAGCAAATTGAAAAAACCATAAAATATAGAGATTTTTTAGGATTTAGAGCTTTTATTAGCACCCTTAAATAAAAAAATTGTAGACATATTTAAATAATCAATTAGAAGCTACTTTTGATCACATACACAAGTGTACATCAATCACATAAGTACAAAAGTGGATTTTAGCTCAATGAAACAACATTTTTAAATATATTTATTATAAATATTGTCAAGTGCATACAAAATTCAATGTTTTGGAACTAACATGTGATGGTAACTAAGAGGTGTCGCACACTTTTCCACATCAAAAACATCCTTGCTGATGTACACACCTTTTTAGTAGCTAGATCCATAAGCTAATATTACTTCAACTTTGAACTATACTGAAGAAAAATACATTTCAAGGACTTCATCCAATTTTGTTATTTGTAACTTGGGAATGTGCATGAAGACTATACACCCCACTCTCAAATGTGAAAATGAGGGCTTCTTTTTGGTCCATCCTTCTTCAAGAGTTAGGTTTTCAAACACTTTGTTGTGTGCCTAATTCAACAAGTACACAAATGTATGAAACAATCAACCAAAAATGCAGGAGCTAGATATGCATCGTTTAACATACATCGCACCATTTCTACAATAGTATGATTACACCTCTCTACAACACCATTTTGTTGAGGCATGTATGTAGTGCTCAAATGTCTTTTGATCCCATATTCTTGCAAGTAGTGTGAAAACTCCTTATTGGTGAATTCCCTAGCTCAATCTAAGCGGATGGCCTTGAGGGAGTGACCAAATGTCCATTCTACAAGGGTTTGAAATGCTTTGAATTATTCAAAAGCTTGATCTTTGCAAATCAAGTAATAGATCCACATTTTTTGGAATAGTCATCTACAGAAGAAAATATTGAGAATGATTATGATTGGGTGTCATAGGTCCACACATATCGGTGAGTACCAACTCCAAGGGACTAGAGGCTTGTATCGCTGCAACAAAAAAAGGAGCCCAATGTTGCTTCCCACCAAGACAATTGAAGCAAAGAACTTTTTTTTTCTTCATGGGAAGAAGTCCTCACACCATGTCTTTGTTACTCAATACAAGAAGGTAGCCCAAATTGAGATGAACAAATCTTCTATGCCAAAGAGTACTGAATTCTTATTGCAAGGGCCTTGTTTTCATTAGTGAAATCAACCAATTGAAACATTTTTCGAACCCTTGATGCACAAGCAACAACTTCACCATTTTAAGTCTTGTTTCTAATGAGAAAGTTTTTCACCATTATGATTGCCAAATTAAACCTTCAAGTTCTGCTCTAGGAATTGACTTACTAATAGGAATTTCTTTGTGAGCCTTAGAACATATAGAACCTTTGTAAGTTGGCCCTATGAATCTTGAGAGGTAATGAAATATCCCCAATACCCAACATTTCATAGGATGTATCATCACCAAGGGACACTTGCCCATATGCAGTTGATGGGGTGATGTTGTCAAACCACTCTTGTTCTATAGTCATGTGTCTAGATGCACCAAATTCAACATATCAAACTAGATTGTCAGAAATAGGAGACTTTGACAAGATACAGAAAATTCTTCTTCAACAAAATCACCTATGGAAGTAGCATTGTCATGTTGCTTCTTGTGCTTTTTCTACCAACTGGGATTCTTCTTCTTGTCCCCCTAAGAATGCTTTTGTGGATTTTGTACCAACATTCTTGGAGATTGTGTTCCTTCTTCCTACAACTGAGACATTTTTCTTATATAGATAAGTTTTCTTGTTTGGATTAGGATGAACCTAATGGATCACTCCTACATTTAAGTTGTTTTCCCTTTTGTTGGGATGCGAGGGCTTGATTATCTAAGGAGTTTGCGGTCTCGCCATGAATTGCCTCTTCTTGTTGAAGAAAATTCACCAATTCATCAAAAGATGGCTTTTTGTTAGCCATGTTAAGGCATGTAACAAACACACAAATGAAGGGGGAAGTTCTCTCAAGACAATGGATATAAGAGAGTCATCTAATACATCTTCCCTTATGCTTGATCTTTACAAATTTTTGAAATAAATTCTCCTTTTCTCCACCACTTTGTATTTATAAACAATGTAGCTAATGTTACAATTAAACAATTTGATCCTGATTTTTAACGACATATACTATCTTGAGGCAATCCCAAGCCTTTTCAGCAATTGTGGCAATTCAGATGTGAGGTTGAACCTCATTGAAAACACCAAACGAGTTATCAATTTGGCCTTTCGATTGCCCTTATCTTACCAATTCTACTCAACTCCAACTTTTGCAAGTCTGGTGGGTCTTCTAAAAATTATGTTCCACAAATCTTCAAACTCAAGTTGAGTTTGTACCTTAAATTTTCCAAGTGGCATAGTTATAATCTCTCAATGAGTTAGGAAGCATTATTTTCGAAGCATTAGAAACCATTTTTTTAGGATTTGGGATCTTTATCTATCCAAATATAAATGTACATAATTATTACCCCCAAAATTTACAAGGTCAATGCCACAAACATTGTTATTGTAGCTATTTTAGGTGTTAGATGTAGTAATTTGACACGATAACATTACCCACAAATGTGAATCAAAGGCACCATTTATATCAAACATTGTGAATGGTGTTACAAAACGTAACAATGGAATGGCTTGTAATTTTTGAAATTTTATTTTGCTTCAAGAGAAAACATGTTTAGAGCAAAACATAACATAGCATAGTTTTTTTTTAATATCTTATGACTAGTAACTATATTACTTCATTTTTTCTTGTAAAAAGTATTTTAACTTTAGAATGAAAAGATGTTTTTTTTCCTTTTTTTTTATTATCTTCAAAGCTTTAGAAAAAATTAGAGACTTTTAAAAAAAAACTTTGTAATGTCAGTGGTTGCACTTAGGCTTTGTAATGTCCCCATTTTAGCCCTAAGCTCTTCAATTGGATTTAGCCTATTTCAAAAATCAGTAGGCTAAGCTAAAATAGAAGGTCAGGTTTCCTCTTTTAGATGCTTTCAAGGGTTTGCATGTAAAAAGGTTCCTAGGATTTTTCTAGGTTTTTGAGACCTCTTCAGGTGGTAGGCATGCATCTAATTGACATCACTTCAGGGCACTTACTATTTATAGTAAGTCATGATGGCTACCCTAGTTTGTGCTCAAATGATATTTGGAAACACTTACTATTTACAGTAAGTTTTGATTACCTGCTCAGTTGGTGTCTGAGATGAGGTTTGCAAAATTTACTATTTACTAGCAGTTTGCTATTTTTAGTAAAGTCTATCTTTGGGCTGATATTATTCACAGCAACAACTCAATTAGTTGCAATTGAGTTTGGTTAGTTAGTTTGGCTTTTGATGGTTTGAAGTTAACTTACTATTTTTTGGCATTTGCTATTTTAGTAAGTCCATTTTAACATAAACATCATCATCTTCGATTCGATTTGGCATTTGTTAGGTTTGTTATTTTAGAAATTCATCGGTCGGCAGGGGCGTTGCTGTTTGGTTCTCTCCTTGGGTAGGTATGGGACCCAGTCAATTTTTATGTCTTGAAGTTGTACCCCATGCCTGGAAGCGATGACTTCGTTTATTTTTTAAAAGAAGGGGACATTAAAAGAGTTAGAGTGGGCATTTAATTATTTAATAAATGCGCTTTATTGTTACTAATATGAAATTGGATCGCACAAAGGGGAAGTTGAATGATATTTTAATATTTCAAAATTAAAATGCTAAAGTGGGTGTCCATCTTAGGAAGTTAAAGTGATTCAACTTCTTGGAATTTGAAGTGTTTCATGTACCATTTGAAACTTATATATTGATGTTTTGTGAAGAGTTGATTATGCATGTTTTGGAAAGCAAAGTTATGCTGCTGGATTGAATCCAGAACCTGGCTAAGGGGTAGCTTAGCAAACACATCTTTCTTCGGGCCTGAAACTATGGCTTCCTAGAAAGTTTACTAAAGACCATGCTTCATTCAAGAGTGTGGATAGAGCTCGAATGTTGATTTCAATTACAGGCAGGTTGCTGATTTATAATCTGTTTGTACTGCTGATGTCAATGGCTGAAGTGAACTTTTGCTGATAGCTTCGCCTCTGAATTTTATATCATTCTAGGTACTGGCCCATGCTGTTTAACTGTGAAGGGCGCCCAAATCTGCAAGTTTGCAGATTTTTATATTGAAGTTTGGATTTTTTAGATGCAAGTCGACCTCCTTGAGAGGCCGTACCATTTCTAGCTGGCTTTGGAATTTGTGCCAACTGTGGTTTGCTGTTTATTGTTCGAATTTCTTATTGGAAGATGGACACCATGTTTGGAGGCTTCATTTGACTATTGTTTGAAGCTTTCCGGAGCTGTATTGAAGGAGTTACGTCAATTATGGTGATTTTCTTACTTGCTGGTCTGATTTTCTGTATTCTTTGTTTCTGTTCAGACTTGTTAGTTTTTTATATAATGCTGGTTTGAGCTTCATTTCTATATCATTATTGTATTGTAAGAGTTAGAGGAAGTGTTACTCTAACCATCATTTGTTTTGGAAGCATATCTTTCTTATTTGCAGCTGTTTAATTCATTGTAAAACTGATTAGTAGTACTAACAACTATCTATTTTATTTGCTGCAATTAGTTTAAATTTCATACTCCCACGATTGAGTGGTTGAATTTAAATTATCATCTTTCTTTAATTGTAAGTTGCCCCCCACTAAATAAGTGGTTGTGTGGACTGCATTCCCCCCACGTTAATAAGTGGAAATGAGGATTTAAATGGATGGCTTGCCGCCTTTAATAATGTAATAATCTCACCCACTGAATAAGTGGAGTATCCCCACTGCTTGTGGATGCTTGTATCAGCAGATGAATTGTAATTTCAATTCAGTTTATTCTTAATGATCCTCTGACCATATGCTATCACCTCACCCACATTGTGATCTTGGTGAACATTCTTGGTTAGAGTTACTTTCCATGTTGATTTGCATTTGGAGCTAATGCTAATCAGTGATTGGTTGCTGATTTGTGTGTTAAATTTTGGGAAAAAATTAAGGGGGAATATTTCAATGGTATCAAAGCCTATTTTCATGCCATCCTGTGTGTTCAAAGCTTCAGCTATCAAATAAGAGTCAGAGAAAACCAATACTACATCAAAAAGCAGAACAAAGTTTAGTTTCAGCTTCAGAAGTTTTGAAGTTGGCACTCTTTCAAGGGTTTTAAGAAACCTTGTCTTGTCAGAGTTTAAGCTATGGCTTCAGATGAAGAGAAAGATTTGGCAAGATCTTTATACATTGAGGGCGCAAAGCTCATTAAAGAATATCAAACAAGGGATGAAGAAGTTAGTATACTTCTTCTATTGGAACAATGTTTGAGCCAGGTGAAGCAGTCACCTTCAGGGATAATTAAAACCGCATTGGCGCCTACAGTGACCTTTCTAAAACGTCCTTATTGGTTGAGGCATATGGATGAAGAGATCAATCTGCTGGTTACTTCATGCCTCAGTGAAGTGATGAGAATTTGGGCACCCTTGGTGCCCTATGATGATAAAACTATGAAGAGAATTTTTCATATGTTCGTTGAAAGCTTTCAAGACCTTGATGAAATTGAAAGCAATGAGTACTCCAAAAGAGCTGCTATACTGAAGATCTTTTCAGAACTCAAAATAAGTATGTTGTTGGTTGATATGGGTATGCAAGACCAAATATATTATTTGATTCATTACCTCTTCATTTCAACTTGGAGTGAACAAGAGGAGGAAGTAATTGCAGCAATGAGAAACATTTTAGTTTTGATTATCAAAGAGTTGGATGACATTCCAAATTTCGTCCTATCTTTCCTGCTAAATATTCATGAACAAGAAGGAAAGAATTCCTCTATTGCTGGTATGCTGATAAAAGATTTGTTCAATCAGTGTGAGGGAAAATTGAAGCCACACTTGAAGAAGACAGAGCTGATAAATGAAGTGGTCATTAATGCAGAAGATAAAATGTTGTTTCTCAATAATTCTATGGCGCTTTCTCAAGAAGACCTCCTTGGTATGCTTGTGATTAATAATGAAGAGATCAGTAATGTTCCTACTCATGAAGGGGTTATTGAAGACAAGAAGGATATAATCTTCAAACCAGCCAACAGTGATGATTCTTTACTTCATTATAGTAATGGAAATTTGGGTGGTTTTGAGTTTGATCATCAAACTAAGCTCTTGGGAGAGGTTATTTGGGAAGATATCAGTTTGGGTGTGTTGGGAGGTGCCTTGTTCAAAGAGGCAACACTTAAAGAGTAGCAGCATGAAGAGAACTTTCTTGTTGATCATATTAATCAGCCTCTCAACATGTGGGACCCGAGTGTGAAGGCGTCTAAGGTTGTCAAGGAACCTTTATGGGATAAATATCCCTTTGATCCTAATAAAGTACCAAATTCTGATTTCAATGCAAGCTATGAGATGGACATGGGAGGAGAATATGTCTTTGACAAAGAAGCTTGCATGGAAAAGCCCCATAGTGACTCATTAATCAAGTTGGGGGCTGCTAAAACATATGATCAAAGTATCAGTAAGGAGGAAGCAGATTTAGAAGATCGAAGGGCCCTTGCTGATGGAGGATTTAAAGAGGATCTCAAATTTGACTTTCCAATTCATGAGGTTGTTTGTCAACCAAGGTTCGAAGAATTGGTAAAATATGATCCTCTTCATTTTCAATTAGCGGGTGGCGAAAGACAAGAGCTTTGGAGCAGCTTTGAGGGCAGCAAAGTCAAAAAACAAAGTTCTGATTTTGATATGCAACTTATTAGCAGTTCGCCATCCTGTATTTATGAGTGGGAAAATCAATTCTTGATATCCATTGAAGATGAGGGTCAAGCCCTATTCAGAATTGATCACTCATATAGTTTGATTGAAGAGAGTTTGGAAGGTGTTTGGATTGGAGCCACTCTCTTTAATCTGCAATTCATCAAAGACTCCTTGGAGATTATAAAATCAGAATATCTATGTTGGATTATAGATCGGGATTATTCACAAAGAAAACCAGCTGTGTATTCCAAAGAAAAGAGGGAAAGGTTGATAAGCTTACTCTTGAGCTTGAATCAACCAAGGGTATGTTGAAAAATGATCAGTTGGCCTTGATGGAAGTAGGAGACTAGCTAGCTGATTTCAAACAACTCAGAGAGTGTAAGGCTGAGCTACACTATGTAATTGATAATCCTCCGAGCTTGCTTGTAAGTGAATGCATAAGAGGTTTAGAGGATTCAGTCTCCATTTGGAAAGTGTTGATTCATGATGACTTCCCCATCTTTGACACCGAATTTTGGAGATTGTTTTTGACTCTATCTAACATTTGGAATCATGAAGATAATTTGTTCCGGTGTATTGGAAAATTGCTATGGTTGATTATCGAAATATGGGATTTTCAACATGTTTTGATGAAGATCATTATATGTGAAAAGAAGGTATGTTGGAATGATAAGTGTGAAAATTTATGTTTTATGGATGCTGCTACCTTCTTTATCAGCAGTTGGATGGTGACTTCTGAACATAAAAGGGTAATATGGAAATGTAATGCGATCAAAAGTTGTTCTATGGTGGCGTTGGAACCTTCGATAAGGGTGCCATTAGCCTTATTCATGAGTAGATATGCTTATTTTGTTGGAAAATTTTCATATTGCAGCTGCTGCTTATTGTTTTGAATGCTGATTTTTCATAAATCAGATTTCAAAAAGTCTAAATCAGACCTGTTAGTTGGTTGGTATTTCCATTTTCTGACCTTTCAGTCTACTAATAGGACTAATTTTGAGCCTCCAATGAGAAAATGATTGTTTCAGTGCAGCCAAAATTCATGTATGGGATGTTCTCTAATGTTTAACAGTGGCCTTCTCTGTGTTTTCTCCTATACCAATGTTTGGGGCAGCAAGTTGGAAACTGATTTGGTTCACCAGTTGGAGACTCATGAGGTGAAATTTGTAAGTCTTTCATGGAGTTATCTCAGTTATATTAGTTTGCTTCAAAGAAGGCATTATATGTCTTCATGGAATTTTGAGGACGTGACAGAGGATCTCTTGCAAGGAGTTGCTCTTTCCTTTGCAAGAAGTGTTGGTAGAGTCACATATGTTGTTGTGACTCTGTTTGACGCTATAAGGAGTTATGTTGAGGAGCATGTTTATGAGTTAAGTAGTCTTTTCTTCTTAATGCTCGAGAATGTGTTTGACATTGGCTTTGCAGATTTTAACTCCTCAAAGTTTTCAGGACATGAGATGCTGCAAGATTATGATTTCAGTTTTTTCAGGACTGTCAGATTAAGCCACATGATTGGAGGGAGGACAGAGCAGTCTTGGAATATTGGTTATGTTTGTGTGATCAGAGTGGTGCAGCATTAGCATGGTGGGTCTTTACAGAGATGGATTTGGGACCATAGGATCCTACTTGGCATAGTAAGGATCAAGCTGTTTCTTGGAAAGTGGTAGCATTGCTTGAGGACAAGCAATTTTGGTAAGGGAGGACTGTTGTGATGAACCCTGTTGGCTCACAACTCAACTTCTGAACTAAAATTGTATGTTTAAGTGTTTTGCTTGTTTTTTCATGAGTTTTAAGACCATTTTTGGGAAGTGCGCCAAGCATAAAATGTTGATAAAACTAAAATTTAAGCAAAATTTGAGAAACTGCAATTGTATTAAGTGTTAAACAACTACAACAAAGGAATTACATACAACAAACATACTCGGAAACCTCCAGATTATTTAAATAAGAAATTCTGGAGCTTGCCAGTCAAGAATCCTGAAAACTAAATAAATCCAATGCTTGCCTCCTGGTGTTGGTTTCTCCCTGTCAGAAACTGTAGCAAATGATTGAAGAATACCAGGCAACCAATATGGGAAGGATAGAAGGCTCCAAAAGAAGGCGTTTCAGCCTTTTGGTTCAAACGCCTCAACCCCAGATGCACACGCCATAGGCCTGAAATGGTACGGCCAACCAAGGAAAATATTCAACTTGCTCCTCAAATGCCAGATCTGCTAAATGAAGGAGCCTCAATCACTGTAGACCCTTCCTTATTGAAAACTAGAAAGAAATTGAACATAAAAATTCTGGTGAAGCTGAAATTGACTTCTAAAATGAAGCCATCCCTGTAGCAAAGATTCAGCTGGTCTTCCACAGCCTCAAGTTTGCAAAACACTGAAGATCTTTCGTTTCTCCAATGGAAGAAATTCACTGTAACCCTTGTCTCAGACAAAATCACAGAGAAGATAAAAGTAGCAATTTCAAATAATCATCCATAATGAGGTTGAATTGCCCCTTTTGCCTTATATTCCCAAAAAGGCACGATTTCCCAAAAGTGACGCGACTTTTACAATTAAATACATTTAAAATGTATTTAAATCATTTCAATAGTTTATAATTTTCACTTTATGAAGTAAACGCACCTTTTAAGAGACTTAAGTGATTTAATTTTTCACTTTATCACATTAAGTCATCAATTTAATATATTTAAGTGGCTTTTTAAATTTTATAAAGTCAATTTGACTTTATAATATACCAATTAGTTAAATAATTAACTTAACCACAAAAATATTCATAACTCCCTCAATTCTCTGTGTTTTTCCGTGCCTTCAGAAGCTGGCAAACACTGTGCTACAGATGCCTGCACTGAATCCATTACTGAAGTGAAGGCGAGGGAAATGACAACACCCACCAAAATGGCCACTGACCCCCTAACTGGATCCTATTAGCCTACAGGGGTCCAAGAAATAGGCTAACTCAACTGCTCCTGAAACTGACTAGAATGGGGACATTACAACTGTAATGTCCCCATTTTAGCCCTACGCTCTTCAATTGGATTTAGCTTATTTCCGGAAATCCGTAGGCTAAGCTGAAGCAGAAAATTAGGGTTTCCTCTTTCAAATGCTTTTTCGAGGGTTTGCATGTAAAAGGTTTCTGGGTTTTTCTGGGTTTTCAAAGACCTCCAGGGTGATGTGACATGCATTTGATTCTGACATCTTTTTCGAGCACTTACTATTTATAGTAAGTCATGATGGCTACTCAGTTTGTGCTCAAATGATATTTGGAAACACTTACTATTTTTAGTAAGTTTTGATTACTGCTCAGTTGGCGTATAGATGAGGTTTTGCAAACTTACTATTTATAGCAATTTGCTATTTTTGGTAAGTCTATCTTTGGGCAGTATTATTCTAGCAGCAGCTCAATTAGTTGCAGTTCAGTTTGGTTGGTCAGTTTGGCTTTTTGATGGTTTTGAAGTTAACTTGCTATTTTTGGCATTTCTTTATTTTAGTAAGTTCATTTTTTGGCCGAAGCTTATCATCATCAACTTCTTAGTTCAGTTTGGCATTTTTAGGTTGCTATTTTTAGAAATTCATCGATGCAGCTTAGGCATTGTATTTTAGTTCTCTCCTTGAATTTGGTATCAGGACTTAGTCAATTTTCATATCTTGAAGTTGTACCCCATGCCTAGGCTTGATGACTTCAAGTTGTTTTTAAGAAGGGGACATTAAGGGGTCAAGTGAGCATTTAATTATTTAATAAATGCTTTATTGTTGCAATATGGAAATGGACGCCTAAAGGGGAAGTTGAATGATATTTTAATATTTCAAAAAGTAAAATGCTAAAAAGTGGCGTCCCTCTTGGAAGTTGAAGTGATTAAACTTCTTGGAATTTGAAGTGTTTCATGTGCCATTTGAAACTTATATATTGATGTTTTGTGAAGAGTTGATTATGCATGTTTTGGAAAGCAAAGTTATGCTGCTGGACTGAATCCAGAACCTGGCTGAGGGGTAGCTTAGCAAACACATCTTTTTTCGGGCCTGAAACGATGGCTTCCTAGAAAGTTTACTAAAGACCATGCTTCATTCAGGAGTGTGGATAGAGCTCGAATGTTGATTTCAATTACAGGCAGGTTGCTGATTTATAATCTGTTTGTACTGCTGATGTCAATGGCTGAAGCGAACTTTTGTTGATAGCTTC
Organism: Sequoia sempervirens; assembly: GCA_007258455.2. Classification (NCBI taxonomy): domain Eukaryota; kingdom Viridiplantae; phylum Streptophyta; class Pinopsida; order Cupressales; family Cupressaceae; genus Sequoia; species Sequoia sempervirens. Next base: position 29,775 of record VDFB02260426.1, read on the forward strand.
GCCTCTGAATTTTATATCATTCTGGGTACTGGCCCATGCTGTTTAACTGTGAAGGGCGCCCAAATCTGCAAATCTGCAAGTTTGCAGATTTTAATATTGAAGTTTGGATTTTTTAGATGCAAGTCAACCTCCTTGAGAGGCCATACCATTTCTAGCTGGCTTTGGAATTTGTGCCAACTGTGGTTTGCTGTTTATAGTTCGAATTTCTAATTGGAAGATGGACGCCATGTTTGGATGCTTCATTTGACTATTGTTTGAAGCTTTCCGGAGCTGTATTGAAGGAGTTGCGTCCATTATGGTGATTTTCTTACTTACTAGTCTGATTTTCTGTATTCTCTGTTTCTAATCAGACTTGTTAGTTTTTGATATAATGCTGGTTTGAGCTTCATTTCTATATCATTATTGTATTGTAAGAGTTAGAGGAAGTGTTACTCTAACCATCATTTGTTTTGGAAGCATATCTTTCTTATTTGCAGCTGTTTAATTCATTGTAAAGCTGATTAGTAGTACTAGCAGCTATCTATTTTATTTGCTGCAATTAGTTTAAATTTCATACTCCCACGATTGAGTGGTTGAGTTTAAATAATCATCTTTCTTTAATTATAAGTTTCCCCCCACTAAATAAGTGGTTGTGTGGACTGTATTCCCCCCACGTTAATAAGTGGAAGTGAGGATTTAAATGGCTAGCTTGCCGCCTTTAGTAATGTAATAATCTCACCCACTGAATAAGTGGAGTATCCCCACTGCTTGTGGATGCCTGCATCAGCAGATGAATTGTAATTTCAGTTCAGTTTATTCTTAATGATCCTCTGACCATATGCTATCACCTCCCCCACATTGGGATCTTGGTGAACATTCTTGGTTAGAGTTACTTTCCATGCTGATTTGCATTTGGAGCTAACGCTAATCAGTGATTGGTTGCTGATTTGTGTGTTAAATTTTGGGAAAAAATTAAGGGGGAATATTTCAGCTTTCACATTTTTCTTGTTGCATTAGTCCTCTTTCCACGTAAAGGGCATGAGTTGTTCCACATGGTTGGCAATAGTGCCTGCTCATACACAAGTTAAAGTCACTAAACACGCAATTCACCACTGCATATTTTCATGGATTCATGATTTGTGGCTGCAAGTTTTTTGTTTTTTCTTGCATACCTACTTGTGATCTTGTGGTATTTTGCTTGCAATCGTCTACAAATGTTTACCTATTACATGAATTGTCTTTTTACTTTTCCTCCTGTTTCTAAACACACAATAGGGTTTTGTGAATTGCTTTCATGCCAAGATAATAGTAGTTATCCCATGATTTCTTCTTTTGCAATACTTGCTTTAATGGCAATGCATGAAGAGTGAAACTCATGAAGGTTAGTGTAATATCCACCCTAAGTTTTTTTATTTTTGCAACTTGTTAGCATTAGAAATATAATCAATGATAATCAACTAAAATAAACTACCTTCACTTTCTGATCACCCAGATCCCGATGTGGGCAAGGTGAGAGCATACGGTGGTAAGGTTTGCATTGCAATGCTATTGAAAGAAACCACTTGTTCAGTCGGGTGAGTAGTATACTTCCACTTATGTAGTGGATACAACTGAAAGTATATAACTCTTCTACTTTTCAGTGGTGAGTGCAAATCAAAGACCACTTATGCAATGGGCTCGGTACAATGCAACCACTTATTCAGTGGTGTAAATAAAGATACCACTTATTCAGTGGGGTGAAAAATATACCACTTATTCAGTGGGGTTAATATCAAATCCAAATAAGAGCTAAATCACTGAATGGTACTACCAAATCAGTGTTACAATAAGAGATCAGTACAAAATGATACTAACAATTACAATCCAGCTGCTAATGAGATAAAAATATGAAAGAAACGCCCCAAATAAATTCAACCCATAGAAATGAGATCCCCCAAGTGAAACAACACCAATATACCTGAGTATAACAGCAAGTAAAGAGCTGAATTAACTTAGAAAGTATGTTGCAGCAGGTCTGCAACACTCAAAAATCGCTGTGTGTAGGTACAGGAAGCCTTCATAATCATCACCAAACTCACCAACGCGGCCAAAGACCACTCCAAAACAAGTTGCAGGTATCACACTAGGTATAGGCGCCTCCAAACAAGTCTAAATAAGCTAGAAAAGAGGGGCGTTCCACCCCTAGAAATCCCACGCCCCTTCCGAGAGTTGTACGGCCTACTATGGGGCAATCAACTTGTGGAAAAATCACAAACACCACCAAAAAATATGTAACCTCTCCTTCCTAGTCGCCCAAGGCTGAGGAACTCATTAGAACAATACCCACAAAATGATACTTGATGCTTTGACCAACATAACACAAAGTGGTACGGCCTGTACTAGCAAGGGGGTACAGGTAGCAGACAAAACCTGCAGAAAACTCACTCCAAACGCTCTACAAACTCAGGAAGATACACCAAAATATAACGCAACTCAAGAAACATCAAAGCATTCCATCATGAAAGCAAACTGAAAACTTCACCAAAGCTCCAATGGTGACTCCTACAGTGAAGCCACACCAATGTCCAACTAGGGAGTATCTCTCAACTCCGAAACTAGAGCAAACTTGAGGGTTTTCATCCTCAAAGCCTCAAAAGATTCAATCCACAATCTAGCAACACTTCGTTATCTCATATCAACATACCCCCAAATGAGCTATCCTTGGCCTCCTTATATAAATTTTTGGAGGGAGAGATTACAATTTAAAAATAATGAAATAATCCACCTTTTTGAAATTGCCTTTGTAAAATAATAATAACCCCTCATGTGCCAACATCCCCCTTCTCAAGTCTAGGTGTCCAACTTGGGATGCAAAAGATTATAACACTTAGTGAAAATAAAATAATAATTAGGCATTACATTTAAGTGAAATATTAAATTATTTTACCCCTTATGACGGAAAGTCCTAAATCAACTGAGAATCCAGTCTGACTACACCAAAGGGATGTGGAGGCATTCGATGAGTGAATGAGGCTATTTTGGAGACTTTCTAAAATAGAGCTGCTCTCCAAGAAGTTTGGAAACACCTAGATCGTTTGATAACTCTACAAAGAGTGTCATTCAACTCAAAATCATCCCTTGAGCTCAAAGCCAACACCAAGAACCAAGAACTACAGCCACTGCATCCTCCAAGGATGTTAGAGTCCCCCTATAATGTACCCATTTTTGTGAACATCAAAATTCGAAGGATTAGCCTATCAGTTGACCCTCATAGGCTAGTGTTCAGTGATTAGAGGATCCAGTGGGCGTTAATGAGCTCTTCAGGTGGCAATTGACAGTGTTTACCTCTCCAGATTGTTGGTATATTTTGAGGCTAAGCTATTCAAAGGTTTCTGGTTTCGTTTTGAGGCACTTACTATTTATAGTAAGTCAGTTGAGTGTCAGTGGCCAACCTTTCTATTTTGGGAAAGGCATCTGGATGAATAGTGGTTTATGTGGTTGACCACCTGATTCTGACGGAATCGAGAAATAATGAGTATTTTTGGAGTTATGA